>JAGDQP010013873.1:0-46675 GCA_022664845.1 Lepisma saccharinum
TTACATTATTTACTATAATGAACAGTTGGACTACAGGGCTTATTTAATTTTCTCTAAAATTTAAATATAGAAGATATGAAATGGAGTGGGTGTTACTTTTGAAAAATTGAATAATAATTATAATTCAAATAACGTTCGCAAGCAGATACGAACACAGTGCATTGAAAGTGTAAAAGTTATAGTTAAAATGTAAAAGAAGTGAAGCGTCACAATTCTGAAAAGAAATCTATGATTAATTACTGGCGTCATTGCCGTATGGTGCAAAAAGTGGTTGTAGTTTGCGTAATTGAAAGCAGAAAATTTATTTTAAAAAATTGTAGCTGGTAAAAAAGAAAAAAAAATACAATCCAAAGATAGTTTCCGGTTATCGTTTTGTTATTGAAGTATCCGAAATTGGAAGTTTGAAGTTTCGAATAATCTTGTTAAGGTATCTAATCTGTTGTTGTATTTAAAAATATTATCTAAATCGGCATTTAATGAACTGTAATATCGCAAAAACAAAGAATTGTTGAATTTGATGTTGGACGAGATTCTAAAACCGTGTTTTTTACTATTGTTGTATTAAATTCACTGATTATTTGGTGTATAAAATGAGTATTTGTCATATGCTAGAGTCTTAATTTGGGTTTTGGTTTAGCGATGCCTTGCTATACTTGAGAACTGCTTGGCTACGAAAGGGTTTATTACCGGTATAATTAATCGTAACTTCATTACGTTTATAACACATCACCTTTACTAACGATGGGCCGAGTAAACGAATTCTAACGAAGATATTTAACTTTAAGCAGATATTATTTGAGTGCGTCACTGAGATAGCCTAGTCTATGTCAGACGCTTGAAATCGCAATAGAAAAAAGATCCCAATTCATACCTGGAAATATGTTGAAGTTAAATGTTCAATGAAGAGAACATTCAAAGTTAAACAGCCTTTGAATATTCACAGGGAAAATAATAAGATTAATAAAAATAATAAAAAAGTATCATCCTTCTCGAGCGGTGTGGGTTGTTGTTGACCCTTTGGATCTTGATGTCGAACAGGTGGCGATAGACGATTGAAGATCGCTCTTATATAGCAATTTGTGTTCTTCCGGTATTGATGTAAGTGTTTTTGTTGGGGGGTTCTGACACAGTTTTACGTGGAACTTTATGTAGGGCGAAAAGCTACGTTCACATCATAAGAGTATAGCTATTTGCTCAAAGGTGAATAACTTCTCGATTGAGCGTCATGTTTTGCATTGTATTGCATCAGTGTTCCCTCCCTAGCTGTTACTCTGTTCCATCCTCATCGAAACATTGCGGCGGTTTTATTTTTATTTCAGGACAATTTACATTAAACGTATAAAATATATTTAATTATATTTTTTCCAGTTATTTACAATTTTATGATTAAATTTAATTTTATACATTGCTCGGTGAGTTCACACTTGATACGATGTGGCATCGCATGGAAATTACGAGAATATGATCCTAATGGAATGAAGTCTGTGCTTTACATGGTATTTTGTGATTTGCTATGACATGCATGTTAGCAGTTTCATAAATACTGTAGGGTAGTACGAATAATTGGTCGGAGTTACAACGTTACAGCTTTACAGCGGTGTTTCTAACCCTTTTTATAATGTATTGCCGTTCTTAACTTAACCGTGGCAGCGTAACTGACTTCCTTCATATGACCCTGAGTTCCTAACGAAAGATCAGTGCTCACGTCTGGCCTGGAGGAAGTTGACTATTATTGTTTTGTTTTTGTTTTTAAGTATACCTTACCACGGATTGGTTAATTGATAGCCTTTAGGCAGTTTAATCTCAGACCGTCATGCTACTGGGAAAGTTCATACTTTTTCATAATTAATCCTCATATTGGCATCCACTGTATGTTACAGTCTAGTCTACCTTTTTACGTCCTTAAGACTTTCTTCGACTCCTTCGCTGAACGTTCTATGCACAAAAAAAAAACAGAAAAAAATAAATACATCTAATGTATGCCTACTTGACATACTTAAGATTTTTTGATTGTGTGTGTGTATAAGCAATACCGGTCGATTATTCAAAACATTCTCCCCATTGTGAATGTAAAGAAGAATATTAATGCAGAAAGTGCGAACGCTTCACATATTTTTTTTCATAGCAATATTTGCCAAGAAGATTGATACAACATAATCTGATTTCCAAATTCCAGACGCTTGACACTAAACATGAGAAGTTAAGTGGATTAATATTCTTGATGGCACAAGGATGCCAAATATAATATCTTCTTGTTATCCTTCCCTAATAATTTCGTATTATCTACGGTGTACTTCAACATTTGAAACTCGTTGCAACACGTTTTCAAACTCTTTCAGCCACTTAATAAACATGAAGATAACTTCATTCAATTTGATACAACTCAAACCCATTTTTAATATCATTTTACAAGAAAACATCTTAAAGTTAACAGCGAGTTTGCAAATTACATAACTTAGAAAATATATTATAAAAGAGTACCCCAGCATTCACATGTATCATCACTCACATCATGACCACTCCTGCATAGGAATTCAAGAGGAAAGGGGGAAATAATGCTCCTAGATGTTGCAATTTACATTGAACATAAATAACGTAAGAAATGAAAATAACGCATAAACAAAAAATATGTCCGAAGAGAACAAGAAGAAGACGAGAAAGAATACATTTTGCAAACAGACTCGAGAATACTGAATAACTTATCTTTCGTCTCTGCTGACTGCTACTGTTTGTATCATCGTCAACAGCATTACAGAGCGCATAGCAAAAATAACAGTGAACACGTTTACAATTCTATCCAATACACAACTAGGATTTAAACTAGATATCGCTACAGCTTACAGGAACCAATCTGCCCAAAGAAAGTCAAACTATATGCTTTTTTCATCAAAGCCACTCGTTTCTTTAACTTTGAAACAGGAAATGGTAAGATAAATATTAAATATTTCATGTTATTGGGGCTCAAACAAGCGTCATTAATCGACTATTCCTACCGTAAGAACAAAAAAAGAGAGAAAAATTTTACCACTATAAAAACTGGACTGTAGATACTTGCCTAGCTTTAGTTGAACTATTTTCTTTAGTTTTTCTTAGAAATGTCCGATTTACAGTTTCCGTAAAATATAAAGTGCTACATTATATCATATCAATAACACTCTAAGCTTCCAATTAAGGCATAATCAGATTAGAATTTCAATTCTTCTATCTTCTAAAACAGTTAAACTGAAGCTACTTTTTCCAATTGAAAGTAAATCGGAACGACCTGTCCCTCCAGGCTTCGGATTTCTTTTTCACTGGATCAGTGCGGTAATGTGGGCTGGGAAATTATGACGCTGGAGGAAGTTTTTCTCCGTTTGACTAAAGCCGGATATTTTTTGTTCACAGTCTTATAAATTCAACCGAATTATTGCGATCATAGGTAGCTGTTCATGGTGTGGTCATCTGGAACCATTTAAAACATTACATCTTCGTATTACTACTATACACACAACACTACCCTGTGCAGAAATCTCCATGTTTGTCAACGGCTCAAGAATTTCGCTAAGGTTTAACAAACTGGTTTCAACAGACCGTATTGCTAAAAAAAAAAATGATCCTACGTTACAATTTGCCTGATTTATTGGTCATCAATCTTCTGGTCGAGCGGCGGATGGTATACGTCAATCCGCCTTTGAGCTTTCGTCTGGGTCTGCTCATGGGCTCCTGTTGAAGTGCTCCACTTGATAGCGCCTGTTGACCTTACAAATCTCGAGATGTTTTTGATGCACGATAGTATTTGAAATACCTATCTTACCCGACAATTATCACATGTTTGCTTTTGTACTTGCTTTGACGGCTTGGCCAACGACCTCTTGACCTACAACCACGGATTTTCATAGAGCTTGGTTGAAGGCTTTTTCTGATGGCGGTAAATCTAACAATACCTGGGACTTTTACAACAATTGCAACAATTTGGCTATTCGTACTTGCATTTTTCCCAAATGTAGCACAATAAGTGTTCTAAAGGCAATTTTTCATCTTTGTTCAGAAAAATTGAAATATATTAATGATTGACAAATATATAATAATTTCGAAATTAATTGTAAATATTTTGTTTTCACTCTTACAAATTTAAGTAACGACATCATTTTTTAAAGGCGTGTGTAATATTAGAGATATGTTATTTGTCAAAATTTATATGTATTGCTATCATTATGAAATTCAGTCTTCACAAGAATGGAAACTTTACTGTTATTTAGATGTTACCCAATGTCTCTATAACGTACACACGTATTAAATTTTCCTGTAATTATTCTACACAAAGTTCCCCGCGTATTTATGCCGTGGTCATGAAGAGACAAAAGCTTTTGGAAGAATGGAAATCGCGACCTCAATTCTCAGGATCAATATGATTATAAATTCGTCCTACTCAAATATAGTTGTACCATACCTCCTTAAAACTCTCAATAACGAATAGATCTTGATAAACATTGTTGAATCTGTTGCATGTATTTATTGAATCTTTCAGCATTCAAAATTGTCAAATTCAAAACGATTTTCATTCTACAGAGTGGCAGAAATCTCATTTTACCAAACTGTAAGTCTTTTTCCTTAGAAATTAATCAGCTCATCCATAATCTTAATTATATTTAAGCAGTTAATAAGTACTACGAATCTATTAGATGATCCATCAATTTTGAGACTTACTTTAACGTTCGATTCCTTGAAGCCGAAGGATCTAATGCAACGAAAATTTTCAGAGAATGTACACTGTGTACGATAAGTTGCTTTTGAATACCATATCCGTAGAGAATGTAGATAGAAGTTTCGAGATGGATGAAATCACTTCGATGATAAATGTTAGAATTCAAACCATTGCTTTTAATCAAAATTAAGTTAATTTCACGCAATGGCTTGTTCAGCTACAGAGCGTGACATCAATTTTACCTTCAATATTCCAACTATGTTCTTTTAGTTTTGATTGTTACTTAAAGCAAACGATCACGTTAGTAAAATAGCCAGAGTGGTTATTAAAACACAGTCGCTGAAAATTGTTGTTATTGCAAATTGCTTGATATAATTTTGTAAATAACATGCATTAAGTTATTAAAAATGAATATATATTAAAATACTTATATACTTATTTATTTCAGATTGAACTATAATAATTGTGAATAGAATAGTACAAATTGTATGGACTAAACGCGGAAATAATTGCATTCCAAGATTTAAAAATTCTATATTGCACAAAACTTATACTTTAAATTGTTACTTTCCCATTTATAGTATATGTATGATTACTTACTTAACAATATATTAAATAAATAATATAGTAATTATGTGCATAACTATAATAGAAACCACAGTTTATTTAACAACAAATTATATTTGCTATTACAGGGGAAACTAGTGCGAGAAGAAAAGTTTGTGATGGACCTCGTTCCTTTTGCCGAGCGACTGCGGTCACTTCACGGACAGTATCTGGAAGTGTATATTCATCTTTTTAATGAAAATGAAGATGTCATAAGCTGTATTCTCGCTAATGTTACTGTCGAATTAATTAATCCGGTGGAGGATGATGACTAGACTCAAGATAATTTACGACTTCTTCTTAAGTCACGAAAGTGTAAAGCAGTTAAGAATTTAAAAGGATTTAATAAAATTGTTCAAATTATCTTCAACCTTGATATTTCACTCAAATTAACAAAAGATAAATCTTTCGAGATCGTCATACAAAGGAACACATTTTATTATACTTAAGTAACAGGCTTTTATAATCTACTCGAAAAATTACGTTTGTTTACAGCCAATTATAAATGGTTACTGATCTTAATTGTTCTAATTCTTCGAGCAGACATAATGTTTCAAGACAAGTAACATTATGCTTCTTCCTATATTATTTTACCCAAAAGGTTTTGGTAATTCACGAATAAATAACAGAAATAATATTTTGGTTCAGAATGCATACAAGGTTAAAGTTGTTGGATTTATAAGTTGGACTACTTATTTCTCCCAAGATCATAGAAATGCAATATTAGGTGAATTTCGGACGTTCCTTGGAAGACAGCGACAGAAATGTTTCGTGAAAAAATCATTCCGTCTTTCTGTGCCAGCATGGATGCATCTGTGTGAATCAACGTCAGAATGATATGTGTCCCCTTTGACGTCTACGCTGTCGAATAAGTTTTATGGTACATACAGCGTTAAACTTACCCCACTGAATTAATAAATACATGCATACTATGACAATTGAGCATACGTTAAAAATTTATAGTTAGCCACAAATCCTATGATTTATACTGCAAACGTCGCGATATTGTTTTTAGATCTCAATCAACAGCTGTTCACATGACCGTTTTTTAACAATGCCTTATAATGTCGACAAACATTTCTGTTCCATTTGTTTATAAATCAATGGAAGGGAAGTGTATGATGTGCACTACATAGGGCGCTGATCCATCATATCAGGAAGAAATTTGTCAGTTCTGTTGGGGTTATATATTGAACGAGAATGTTTATTTGCGATATAACAGAATCCATCCTACAAATTTAGTTTTTGCTTGCAGCTCTGTTATTCGCTTAAGATCTTCCAGAACAACTGCATTCGTTCATCGCAAGCGTGATTTCTTCAGATACTGAACACAATGGCACAATATATATTTCCAGTGTCACAAATTAATAGTTGGTGACTTTCAACAAACTTAGAAATCATGATTAGCCCAAAATAATTTACGACTCAGATAACCAATATATTTTTATATAAATCGACATTTTGTGAAACATTAGCCCGCCTACATTTAGTAAACATGGATTACGGTAAATAGAAACACCCCAAACACAATCCTCGTTCTATAACGCAATGTGAATAAAATTAAATCTGTTTTTAAAACCATTCACTCTGAAAGAGAAATTGCTGATCATATAATCACGGTTTAATTGATAATTTAAACTGTTTAAAATACTAATGATCACGGCCTCGCTTCGGGGGTTGAAATGATTAATGCGAGAGGTTAAATTATAACTCAATACATCAGTCTTCACGGAAAAAGTTCATAACGCGAAAGGTACCTCAACACAAGGCGGTTGTCGACTTTTCTAAAGGACAAGGGAGTTTATGTGAAATTATGATAGACACTCAATATACATTTATTTCTGGGCATGTCTGAAGGAGTTACATTCTTAAAACTAAACATTAACAATATTCTATATGTATTTGGGACGGCGTATGAATCATGATTTCAATTGTAGTTAAAACACAAATTTAGGCTAAACCAAGATAAAACAAAACAAAATACTAAATCTGAATTACGTTATAAAAGTTAAGTTAAGCAAAGCAAAGCAAGTCAAGGCTCCATGTACCCTCTTTAACCAAAACTAATATAATACCATTTTATACAATTTTCTAGAGCTGGCAACGTACCTGTGATTTTTTAAAGTTGAATTTAGGTTGTAAAGATGCACTTGGTAAATAACTGTCACTGTTCGATAAGTTTGGTTTAAACGTGTTTAAACCTTTAAGTTATTTTCTAAGTCCAGATCTAAGATGAAGAATAAATTTCAGTTAAAGATGTCTTCTCTCTTGGCGTCAAAACTATAAGTTCTTCTGACAGCCTCTGTTGTCGCAAGTTTGACGAATGAGTTGTAGTTGTTGAGTGAGTGCTAGAGACTGGCCTCGATCGTTGATTTACACTTAGCTTTTATATGGCTGTTTACGAAAAAGAAAGAATTAAGATTTTGTGTTCTCGTGTGACATTTTCACTTTAGTCAAGGTTGTATTAGCTCATCTTCTGAGAGGTTGTATATTGAAGGTTAAGTCTGAAACATTTCCTGTTATTGACGTTATTAGGTGTCCATGATGTCTGGAATCGCGTGAGATTTTATATTGGGTTTCAATGTTCTTGTGAGTCAAGGTTAGATCTGATGTCATACGAATTGTTCATAATTTAGAAATATAATTTGAGAACGGAAATAGTGTTACTGTCGCGTCTGGCACGTTCCTATGTTACATAAGTATTCTTGGGACCTTGATGCAAAATCTATTGTCATGATTCATACTCGTAATAAAACTTAAATCTAATACAATTTAAATCTTATAAACTTGTATAAATGATATCTACACGGTTGGTCAAAACTCTTAAAAAATGAATTTAAAATATTAAAACCTGAGCATATAACACTAATCTTAAAGCAACATAAAACTATAGCAATATTAAGCAATGGAAAACTAAGAAAATGGTTTATATTTAATCAACAAAGGCATAAATGAATTTGTTTCAATAATATATATATTAACGTATTAACTAGCATATGATACCGTAGTCAAGGAGTAACGATTATGAATAACGATTATAAGTACTAGAAACAAAAATACTTTTGTAAAGTTGTAAGTTGTGTAGCAGTCCCGTAGTTATGTGCTCACGATTAGGTTTATTATCTGAAACTCCTCAAAGAACTTTCTGTCAATGTTCGGAGTTAATATCATGATACACGTGTTTGTTCATGATTTGCAATTATAAATTTAAAACCATCTTGGTCATTTCTACTGCGTTCAACTCTCTTATTTACAAATCATTATTCTTGTAGACAACGTTCGTTCCAATTTTTAAATTTAGTTAACTGTGCTCGTAAAATATAACGTTTTATGTGTGAAAGGGTCTTTTATCGTCCTTCATGTAACAAATATCTATTCGGTTCAGCTTAATTCTACGTTTGAATCAGTAAACTACTTCCAACTCATGAATGATAATGCATTTGTTGGCACTGTTACAAATAATATTTTATGCTTCATTTGCATTTGAACATACGTATTTTCATGGACTACTTTTATACTGACAAATTCAAGAACATTTTTCATGTAATTCTTTATTACGAAGTGAAAGAGAATATAAAAGTGTACAGCCATTTTCCAAGATGACGGCCGTAACACAGCATGAACGAGTGTTGATTTTTGATATGTTGATAGTGACTACGAGTGCTACACATATGCGAGGTATCCTATCTCCTATCAGGGGATTATTTCCAGGTAGACTTTTATTTGTGACCTAATATGACTGGATTATAGTACGACAGTAAAACACTGTAAAAATAAAGTTAATTATTCTACTATTTATGATGGACGAATGTAACATGTCAGAAATTGAACGTTAGGATTTATACCTTTATTTATTTTTGCAATACACACTAATAATAAGGAGAAAATTTTACGCGTTTTCCATACTCTAGCAAATAGTATATCCCATTGTAAAATATCTGCTTATCCGTGTTCTTTTTCTTTCAATATGTAGTTGCGATAATGTTTTTCAAAAAAGTTCGTTTATATTACCATTTCATTGAATTTTCAAGTCCCATAAGAAAGAACTTTCAGCGTTCAACCCACAAACTCTTTTTCAATCAGCCGTTCAGTAGAGAAATGTTCTGCGCTCCTCTTACAACTTTTCTTTTCAACTGCTCTTTCCATGAGCAATGTTTCTGCGTTGCCCCTGTAAAAGAAGTTCAATTCCAAAATTGGCAGAACTCATGATTACTTACTACTATTCCGTGTCTGAAGGACTTACAACTACTGTTTCTCGATGCTGATAGCTTTAGAGAAATTTTAAATTGAGAAATGAAACCTATTGGTTGTAAACAGATTTATTTAGGTAATTCTCAAGCTTAATTTATTAATGAGGATAAGTGATTCAACTACGAAAAATACAATTTTCATCTTTCGCTTTCTTGATGTAAATCATGGACTATTTTCTCTATAAGTGGCCGTAATTTAATGTTAATGGGGGACTTAGCGCGTAGAAAGGAATTCGTCATTAAATGGACTACAACTTAATAGCACTATGAGGACACATTTAAGTACACTTGGAGTTACTTACTTCTCTTCCAAGAGGAAACGACTCCTACGAAATCTAAATATTTAACTACAAAATTATTGGAAGGACATGCGACTTTAAGACGTTAAAACGAGAACTGACTTTTCTTAGTTCTATTATAAAACTGACTTTGTTCTTAACAATTATCCTATCCATCAGTCGACCTGAATTTAGAGTGTTTTGAGCAATACGTTATTTTTGACACTTTGTAATCAAGCACTTTTTCCACATACCTTATCAGATACACTTTAGAAGTCTCTGTCTTCACAATTTCAAGTAGCTAGGAAATGTCCCTTAATACTGTTCTTAAGTCTCACATCTTCTTTTCTTGTGATTGTCCGTAGTTATACTAAAGTTCTAAAAGATGGTATAGTTCATTGATAATCTAACGCTGTTCAGATTTTAGAGCTGTTAATCACACGAAGTAAATATAATAAGTTCACTTTGCACAAACTAGTTATAGATAAACTAATTGTTCTTGTTGATGTAACCGAGTCGATGGTAAAACCAAGACTGGCTTCATGAAACTCAGTTCTGTCTGGTTTTATTGATTTGTGATTTGCTTGACCTTCTACGGAATGGTCTCTAGGCTAGGAGTTGATGGGGGCTTACAATATGGTTCTTTCAGTGAATCTTAAATCCTTGGGTTCACATAGATGATAGGAAGGTAATTCCGAAGTCAAGGTAAAGGGACACGGGAACCGGATTTGCTATTGGTATTTGGGTCAAATAGTCGTGGGAGCGAATGTAAATTATTTTAGTTGTGGACGTTTGCCGGATGTTGTACATTTTTCTTATTACTTGTTTTGAACACCAAGTGTGAAGGAATTTTATTTGTCCAATTTATGGTGGGATTTGTCGTTGTAAATGATCGTTTCAAAAATAGTTCTTTATTATTTTTTCTCTGTCATTTATTGTCTTAACACCTGTTTGAAATATGTACATAACTATCCTTGTAGAAGTTATTCTGATGTAATTTGTATATGAGGACAATCATTTCACTTTTGCAAATGGCGTACTTGTTTCTATGTTGAATTGGATGTTCGTTCTTTTCATCGTTCGATTACAGGGCTGATTTCTTAAATTTTATTATTTCTGAATTTTGTGAATTATACATTTATGATATACACAATCCAATCCACATTTATGATTTGTGTACCTTTTTCTCTCAACATTCCAAAATAATTATATAAGTAAGGTTAAAATAATATAAACACTTTCAAGCGTCTGTTCCTATAAACATCAACATAACTCTTAAATGCAAGCGTTCTCAGTGCTGTTCCGATTTCTGAGATCGTAACGAACAGACCATGGTTCAAAGTAAGAATACGATTTCAGACACAAATTACAGAATATAGCAAATGTCGCACTTAGATTAAAATTGTAGTAGAATGTGTGGGGACTATTGCGATAATATAAGGATATTCCTAGCATTCAGTTCTGAAAATATATAAAGAATCACCAAACTTTTCAATTCCGGCACACCAAATATTGAAATAAAACAATCAATTTAAGGCTTAATTAACTTTCCACTTACAGAATTGTAAATATTTCTAGAAAACATTTTATGTATTACAAGATTATAGCTAGAATATACTCAGGTTATGCACTCGTTATGAAATTCAGATATAAGTTGATAACCTTATGAATGAGGGACACTAACAGGGAATACGTGTCTTGGTTGGTAGAGTGCTCACCTCTGGTGCTAGCGGTCATCGAATCGATCCCTGATCATGGCATACCGGCTTTGTGATGAACAAGCAATGTGTGCGTGGGTTTTCGCGGGGTGTTCCCGTTCCCTGCCACCTTCTTCATTCCAACAATTCATCCCATCATCCATACAACCTAAGCCATAGTTGACTAAATATCTTAAAATAAACTCAACGAATTCTACGGGGCCCTAGTGAGAGGACTGGCGTTGTAGTCCTATGAATTCGAACCTTGATTTCAAAACTCGAAATTGAATTTAAACTTCTAGATTTAAGGCCCATCGTGGTTGACAATGATTAAGGTAGATCTTCAAGCTGCAATGACAATGGTGGTTGAGAGGTAGGGCTGAAACGTAAATTGTTTTTGAAGTTGAAATACTGATATCTACGTGTACATGTTGAAAAAATAAGATGAAACAGGTAAGGTGAAGCTAAAAGCGTATTTAGACGGTCAACTTGATTTGTAATTTTTTCACTTTCGATATTTTGGTAAATTTGAATATTAACATCAACCTTTTCCTTTCTGTCTAATGAGCGTAGTTTCATTACTAAATATCACGAAAACAAGTTACCGTTTCACAGTCTGTTTTCAGTCTGTCCAGCAATCCCATCAAGTTACACTATTCTGATGCAAGCGGGAATTTCCGTTTTGTCTTATCTCGTTACGGTTCTGGGAAAATCTGGAAGTTTTTTCTTCCTTTTCCAGAGATTATCATATTATACCTCCGCAATTAGATTTTAAGTAAGGTGGCAAAGAAAGCATGAGAATTCGGGAACAGTTCAGGTTTACAAGAATTTCGGATTCGTTATTCATGTTAAGTATTTTAATGTGTATTCGTGTTACTCGCAATTTTAGTCTGATTTAAGTCCTTTAGGTAACTTCGCCTCAGGGTGCATACGTCGCTCGCAAGAGTTTTGTGCTTTGATGTTGCTAAAGGATTTGCAAAATCAGTTATTAATTATTGAATGGGCCATGAAGAATTCACCTTCATCCCTGAAAAGACCGAAAGTCACCTGAATATATCACGTGGAAGATTTAATCGAATGGAAAGATTAGTTTAGTATAATATGAATAAACTCTCAAAATTAAAATATTGTATCAACCATGGGAAGGGATCAAGTGTTACAACAGATAAGAAGAGTGTCACGAGGAAACAAGGAATTTTCGGTCAATTATCGCGGATTTTTTGTCTCTATAGTTCATCTCACTGGGGAAAATTGGAACTATGAATCTGTCAAAAACGAAGGATTAAAACTCATAAATAACTACAGGAGACACTATTACACATCTGGTGATCCGTTTAAAATTTAACCGATTAAGGAATTAAAATTAATTTTCTCCAGAATCTTGTTTTGCGACATTCTTTGTTTTACCCGACACCCTTCATACATACATTGTTACAACAGTTTTTGTTTTCTTTTAGTCCCGTTTGGGAAATTAAGCTAACTTGTTCTTAACACATCTGACTCATTTGTTAGCAAACCAAGTATTTTTTTCGATATTTTTTTTATAACTGAATTATTGTAAACTTTGTAAAAAATAGTTTCACTTGTAATGCAAGACGGGTTGCAAAGAATCAATGAAACAAAAGTTCATTAGGCGTATGGAAGTCATACAAAGATGAGAGTATTTTGCAATTAGAAATACACGCTTCTCGCTGATACATTTTTTTTAAATTCACGCAATGACTTCGTCACAAATGATCTGATATTTACATAAATATTGATATAAGGCATTTCTGCCTAATAAACTACAAAGAACGTTTTAGGAAATTAATAAATTCTAGCAGCGTTTACGGTTGAGGAATTACAAAACAGATGTAGATTCTCTCTGTAACATAGTAGTTCTAAGAAATTTACTTAGTACACATTTAAACATAGCTATGCCTCCTTCACTTCATATTGTAAGCATACAACTTGTTGAACTAAATTCTTGCGTGCAATGTACATCGTAGCTTGCTAACTGAACTATATATTTTCCACCAACTTACTAACATTGCTTTGAGGACACTGCGCAATGTTTAGGACCTAGAAATCAAGTAAAAACAAGTTTTTAATTAAAGAAGTGCACTACGGAATTTTTCGTTCCATTGTGAGTATGCACCTCTCTATATTTTAAAACTTTATACCTTATAAAGCGGTCATACGTCGGGTTTTGCTTCGACGTAGATCTGTTATTTTGGATAATTCAATAAGCAAGGAAAAATACATTATAATATTCATCAACTCTATTTCATGAATAACTTATGAATTAGCTGCATAGCTTTGACTCACCTTTACAGTGTGGTGGTAAGTATCTAGTCTACTACTGCTAGATTACGACTGATGGCTTGCGACTGCTTAACCTAAATTTAATACTGGAATATTTGAATAAACCATAAATGCTGAATCGGCATGGCCAACTTGTGGCAAGAGGACAATTGCCTGAATAGAAACATGTGCTGCCTTTGGCCTCGTGTCATCCATGGTCATGCCGACAACGTATATCCAAACATGGACTGTGTTGTCTGCCTATTCTATACTATAGAAGTTAGCTGACTGATGGCTACATATCCTTATTTCCACACCACGATACTATGTACTTATCTGTGTATTTGACCTGTTGTTGAAGTACAAAATCCACAGAGTGTTTGCATGTACTGCATATTACAGTGTAGTTACGGCTCATAAATTTCCTAAAAATACCGCTCAGAAACAAATCACAATCTGAGAGCAAACCTGTTTGTGAAACTCTAATCTTGGTACTTCATCACCTTGATCGCATCTAACTTTCCAAGCACGCCTGCAAGAGTTGAAATCTCAATCGAAAGTTGAAGTAATGTTGGATCCATTAAAAATAATGCGTACCACACTTTTATTGATTTCAAAACACACATAGCTACACTATGCATCACTAGGACTGCCAAGCTAATACAGGACAATAGAAACATTGACCATACCTCGGATTTTCCACCTATAATTTCGAGCATGAATTAAACTAAAGAAATCCATGGCAATCATACCGCACTGCTACATATAGATCATAATTCCACTTGAAATTTCATGACGACATAATAGCTTCAGTTTTCGTTCCATCAAAGGCGAGGTTTGTTCGAAATATATAAAAATTCTAAATCACCCGTACGCTTGCATACCATAGGGTGTGTTATGCTTCTCCTATGTGTACATGAAAAATTAGCCTTAGGTTTGATTTCGCTTAGTTCGTTCTATGTGTTGTAATGGTTTGAAATTTATTTATTTTTTTTCTTATAATGTAAATTTTGTTATTCTTGGATGGTTGATTTACCGCCTTGTGAGACAGACCGAAGGACATATGGCGTGCTGTTCATGTGTACCCGATGAGAGGGGAAGGAGAAAAGACAGAAAGTGGAAGCACGTTAAATCACCCAGGTGATTGTGCGGTATGACAGAGTGAGAGAAGGAGGTCAGCGAGGTTTAAGTATGCTAATAGCACTTTGATTTTTTCTTGGTGTTGAATGTATTTTGTGGATGACAAATGAGGCTTGTTTCCGGAATAGAATTGAACATAGTTTACGAAACAAAAGTTTAATTAACAGGTTCGGCTGGAATACATTGTTGTTGAAGTGTATCTTTGAGAATTATATTGCCAAGTTTGTGGACTGAATGATTAGTGGTAAAGCGAAGAAAGTAAATACTATTTTATTGGGAGATATTTTTATGATGGTAAACGCCAACGTAATACAAGTAACAATATAAATATATGGACTGTCTTATTAGTAGCCGGAAAGTTGAGCGTTTCGCTATTACACTAAGGAAATGAAAGCGTTGGTACAGAGACCAGCAAATGGTAATGCACTCTATTTATTTATTTTTATATTTGACTCTTGTTATTGTACGGTAAGTGGGGTTTGCAGTGATGCGTTTCTCTATTTTAAGTATATCATTTTTGAATGCATTTTCTTTATATTTGAATATGTGAAATTCAGCTCTCCAATGTTTAAAAGAGTTTAAACATTTCCTCGAAAACTCCGAGCTGTATGGCGTACGTATTTTCTAGTAGCATATCCCCAATTGAAAATTTTGAACCGTTGCAACGTAAGATTAAGCCATACTCACGTAGTATCTTGAGTAAAACTTTTGGTGTGAAAAAGCAAGTAGTTAATTAGAAAATTACATGTATTCACACTTTGGTATTGTTGACGTGTGGATGTAGCGGTTGGTGTGACCTTGATATAAACTCTTCGGGACATTTTACCGAAACTATTCTTGAAAATTGATTTTCAGACATTCCTACTATAGTATAAATCAACAGGCTGAACGTACGTTTCCTGGACCCCGTGTAGAAATACTTTTGAAACCAGTTTGTCTAGCTCCGAAGAAATCGAAAGTTAGTGTATTTAATATCCAGATTACGAACAAACTCAAGTATTGTATAGCTAAACAGGTTATACACTATGTTCTAATTTTCAAATGATAAACACTGGAAATTTTTATTCGAAGTAGTGAATTTTTAATTCGAATTTTATGGCTCTCTGGCATCTAAGGCTCAAACCGAGATAGGAAAGTAAAAAGGATTTCGTGAAGGTGTCAGCCAGGCCTATGTTAAAATAGCACTCCCGGCATTCCCGTGGTGTGACAGCAGAAAAAACTGGAAAAACCTGTCAGGATACTTGGCTGCTGGGATCAACCCACATTCTCGCAAATGCTACTGCAATATTCTACCACTGAGCTACGGCGGCTTTGTTATACCAAGTGCAGAGGTTCAAGTTATCGTTCGACGTCAGGGGTTTAAGCTAAGTATAATAGATAATTGTAAAAAAAAATGGTTGAAAGCCAGGTTTGCAAATACTGTTTTTTTTTTAAGACGGAAAGCTTTTGCTTTTCGGGGCAAACAGCCAATAAATGGTTTTCGAAGTGAAAGTTACGGTCAGAATTTCGTCAAACGATGGAATCTCTGCAACTGAGGTCAATTTAATGAGTTTTCTGAATGCATGATTCAGTGATTCTATATTTTTTTTTCGAATCGCCAGTGAACTCTCAAGTTTTGGCTTAGTTCACTTGCGCGAAAAGTAAGTTAATGTTATTTATGTTAATAATCCCAATCGTGTTAAATGAGCTCAGCAGACACCTGCTTAATTCAAAGTTGCATGTCCGGAGGTTTTATAGGTCCGGTTTGCGCCCACTCGTTGTCGGTACGAGTTTCAAATAAAAAAAAATCACGCAACTGTCTAGTCTTTTTGCGATTCGATTAAAACATTATTATTAATATTCTGTTGTTGTTGTTGTCTTGCTTTACATTTCGTTTTCGATGTTATTAAAAGAAAACGTGATAGTATCTCGACTATTATTAATGTGAATATATCAAACTTGCCAAACGATGTTTCTCAAATTTATGAAACTTTTCCATGTTTTCGTTGGGGCAGTTTGTAACACTCAGTTTGTCGCGGGTGTGCTTATCCAATACCGTATTATAACAAAAATGAAATCAAAAACTCCCTAATAGTCACAGTCCCGTATTCGCCTTTAACCTAAATAGGGATCTGTAAATCGTTATCACACTTTTTCAACGGTTCGACCTATATTTTCCACATGTGTACTAAGTCCTGAGTCGGAGAAAACATTAGCCTCACGAATAACGTTAACCTAACAGCAGAAGGTAGTACGTTTAAAATTGATTTAGTGTGTTTAAGATAAAATAAATTTTCTTCTCTAGAAACATTCTATTGTCACCATACCAGCTTATGCAGTAATTGTAAAGACTATGCATTTAGTGCAAATAAATTATCAAATGTATATTCAGAAGGAATCTACGCCAAATGACAGCATACTATTAATGTAAATTTTATAATTTTATGGGTGATTGGTACCAAATATTGTTTTGAAACCTTTCTTACCAGGTGACTTACCAAACTACCGCATTATTATGCTTTATACTTTAGTGACTTAATAAATGTGTAATCATATTCCTTTGATCGACTAAATGCGTTAACACTATGTCCTCATGATTATACATTTAGGGCTTTGTGGATTTTCAAGTGTTTTCCGAAAGTGCAACTTTGGCAGAATGACTTACCACAAAGTTCACATGTATAGTATTTTTTCAAGTATGTTAATTATCAAATGTGTTTTAAATGTACCTTGTTGAGTCAATTATGCACCACATATATGCTTTTAGCCCCGCCTGAATTAATAAATAACTATTTAAACAGTTCTTTCGACCAAACGCTTTAGTACACTCTACACATATATGCTTTCATTCCTGAAGAGCTTTCAAATGTCGTCTTTGTTCTCTTTTACGACCAAAGGACTTAGCACACACTCCACATTTATATGCTTGCAGGTTCCTGTGATTTATCAACTGATCACTTAAATGCTTCTTCTACAAAATTTATTGTTGCATTCCTCACATATAACACTCTTACGTTTATGGGAGAGACTGAATGCGATGAGACTTACTTTTGCGACGAAATCCCTTGCCGCACTCTTCAGATGTGTATGCTTTTAGATTTGTCCGAACTACCAAATGGTTGTTTAAATAAATTTTCGTACTAAATGTTTTACCACAGTCACTACATATAAATAATTTCAGATCTGTATGACAAGTTAAATGTATATTTAGATTCTGTTTGGAATCAAATGATTTACCACTGTACACATGCGTTGGATTTCAGGGCTGTGTGAGTGTTCACATGCCTGCGTAAGTATATTAGGTCACCAAATGCCTTACCACATGCATTACAACGTTATGCTTTTATAGCAGTGTGAAGGAGCAAATGTCTTTTCAATAAACTTTCATAATTAAATGCCTTACCACAGTATGTGCAAGTGTATTATTTAAGACCTGAGTGTGTTGTCCTGTGAGACGTTAAATAACTTTCATATAAAATGACTTACAGCGAAGTTCACATGATAATATCCTGTGAATTAATATAAGCTCTTGTAACTCACTCTTAAGAAGAAAATAATAATTTTGCAAAACCGGCAGCTGAACACATTTTTTACTTCTGCGAAAGGTTTAACATCTTTTATGTTACACACGGAGACTCTCTTGTCGTAATAATCAAGAGTAAATTTTATGTTAGTAATTAAATGTGTCTTGACAGATTCGCTACAACGACTGTTAAGATCATAATTGCATTCTACTTCACTTAAGAACTTTGTCGTCTCTACATCAGTTACCAGGAATGCATAATCGTTGTAAACTATTGAATCTGACTCTACCTACTTTCGTATGAAAATATAATTACGATTCTGCGTGATCCCCACACCGTGGTGTGTGATGCATTTCATATGCTTGGGTTTAAATGTTTCTGCTATTAAACATATTTCAATAAAATTAAAAACTTGCACAATGTTCCTAATGAATAAAAAAATAAAGTAGATCACTTTAGTTAAAAACATTTCAAAGCATAAAACTTTTGCGCATATTTATAATAATTTACTGTCATATTTAATCCACTACGGGATGAGGCTCTCCTGGAGGAAGGAGTTATTATATCGCTCCCACGCTGACCAGATGCTCGGAGAGGGTGCATCTATAATAAATTAGCAAAACTCATGTGAGAGCAGGTCACTGATTGGCGGACGGACACCATATCTATTCCACGCCCACTGCAGGGTTCTGCCACGGCTGCAGTTGTGTGTGAGACCTTGCAGAAAGTATCTGTATGAGTGATTCACGTGAAATGAAACGTCGTTGTGAGTTGACGCCCTTTGAACAGGGCATGTTGGTGGATACCCGACGAATGGACGTTTGATTTCGGCTCTGGTGCAGAAATGCGGCTTCACACGTTCAACTGTGTCCAGGGTGTACCGAGAATGGTTGAATGAAGGCGTCACAGTCAACAACAGGCACCGTACCGTACATCCAGTCGCACTCAATGACCGAGATCGCTGAATCCTGAAAGGAATGTGCAACAGAGACAGGAGAGCGATAGTGCAAGAAATCACGGCCAAATTCAAAACTTGCCTCTAGAATTGTTTGTTTCCCAGTGGATAATCCGTCGGAACAAGTGCTCTTTCGGGTATTGGAGCCATAGCCCTAAACGGATACCACTGCTAAACCCACGTCATCGGACACTCCGGCTTTTATTTGCTAACAACCATCTCGGATGGACACTGCAACAGTGGCGTAACTTCAGATGGTCCGACGAGTCAAGGTATGAATAATGCCGATGGGAGACACCATGTGTAGCACAGACCTCAGGAAGTGATGATTCCGCATACCAAAATGGCGTCAACCAGGGCAGTGGAGAGTCGGTCATGGTCTAGGCCAGGTGTGCTGGCATGTAATAGGTTTTCTGGAATACACGTTAAATGGTACATGGTATTTCAGGATGCTCGAGGATCATCTACACAACATTTTGTCCTTTCAACACGCCGACGATCTTGGGGGTCTTTCAACATGACAATGTGTCGACGCATCATATCAGTCCAATGTGGTCCGAGAATGGTTCGAAAAGCCCTGATATGAACCCTATTGAGCATATATAGTGTGCCGTTGAACTTAGGCTCCGTGCACTGGATCCTCCACCCACGAACAACCCGCAATTGATTTCCGCCCCGCAATTGATTTCCGCGTGTGGTGTCAACTACCTCCGAAAGTAAACCAGGAACTTGCAGAACCACTTCCACGCCGTATCGCTCCATTCCTCAGGTCCAGAAGGGGCCAGACCAGATATTAGGTGATTCACCTATGATTTTTGCTAATTCAGTATATATATAGTGACATATTAAAAACCCCAAAAATCAAACCTCTGCTACACCCGCAAACTTGGAAAATGGAGACTAAAATTCAGTCTTTTCCTTTCCTTCTTGTCCTCTCTTGTGTTCAACTTCCATTGCCATCACTCTTTTGACTGTATAGTCATTTGTTCTCCTCATTACATGTTCATGCCACTGCAGTCTTTCTTGTATAATAACACAAGCTACAAGAAATTAATATATCGGAGTATGTTTCCTTATCTCAACTGATAGAACTTTCGCTTTCAGAACGGGCAGACCGGATATTTTTCCGTAACACAATGATAGAAGTATAAAACACTGAAAATATATTTTAAAAATACAATTTTAAATAGCAGGTTTAGGAATAAATGCATTTAAATGCAAGTGATTTATTTCAAACTTTAAACGACAGCGTAGAAGTAGACTAACATATCTACCAGTAGCCTGTTATGAGTTTAGTAGGTAGTACAGAGATGGACAAAGGCTATAACTTGGCAGATTAGTTCAGGCTAACAGTGTCATAAAATTATTGTGTGTAGTTATCGGAGCTTGAGAAAGCCAGTGAAGAGGGAACAGGAGTCGCAAAAATTCACCTAAAACAGGGACGCATGAAGCGATGAATATAATGGGTGGAAGACGTATTTTAGTTTTATTACCATGTTAGTGAGTAGCGCTTTGTGAACAAATAACTGAAACCTTTCATATTCCAACTACTTTTATGTGTGCTCAAGAATGATTCTCAGCACAAATGAAATGATACATAATGACTTATAACACGTGTTTGTTTCGAAACAACGGCAATGTCATCAAGCAGCAAAACTGTTTAATTAATATCTGCACATTTTACCGCCCAGCATCTAAACTTTTGCTGTCAATTGCTTTCCGGTAACATACTATAATATATCTTCCATGTTTTTTTAATATTATTTTTGTCATTTTCAGGAGAAACAGTTTTCTGTCTCATTGTTCAAACCGTTGTATGTGAAACACACAGCGAATTTCCAGAATGGAATAACAACTTTTAACTTGTTTGATCAAAGAAAAGGCACTCTTAGAATAGTTGATATCATTCTTGTGAAACCCTAAATATTCACAAATTACTGATAAAATCAATTGATCATTAAATTTTCGATACAAGAACGCAGTAAGTAGAGCTCTGGTCAATCAATAAGAAGACACAGACTATGTAAATAGTTTGTACACAGACTATGTACAGAAGTCCTGCTCCTCTCTGCGGGAAGGAGCCCATGCCGAAATAACTTCTCGATATATGTGTGTTGTGCAAATCCAGAAACAAGCCTATTGTTTCACAGCCACATCGATTACTGGTCATTAAGATATCCGAAAAACATGGTTTATCAATGGGAACAACGTTCACGTATCAATCTGAACAGGAGTATAGCCAAGGAGGAATCCACCACAGGAAGATACGTTCTTCGCGTGGCAGTGCAACACGCTCTTCTATACCTGAATTCAAACTAGTATTTTACAAGTATTTAAGGTTCTTAGGCATCTTTCGCTCAGGCCGAATCTGTAATGCTGGGAAAATGGTGGAGTTAACCACGCGAAAATAAGGGGCCAAGAAACCTGATATACAAGGTTATTACTACTTACAGTTATTACTAGCCAAATTGTTTATTACATACGATTTTCAAATAACATGTAACTGTACTGTAATTCGTTCATATAATTATGATTATAAGTAGGAAACAATGTGTCACTCTTCATAAAACAAACAGTAAAATAAAGAAAATGACTTAACTTAGTAAGGCTAGAATTTCAAGAGTAAATTGCAAATATGAATTAATAAGAAATGTACGTCTTTTCTTCTATTTTTAAACTACTTATGTAAGGCTTCATTTAACATTCCAATTTTGTTGAATTTTGTCTAAACGCTTCGTTTCACTTTTTCTTGTTAGCACACACAAAATTTGTTCAGTGAAAATTGAACATACACAAAACATATAACCAACAACAAGAAGGAAAAAAGCTCCGCTTAAATGTTTTATGGACATGGGCACAACATTCTCACTTGCATGATTTATTTTAACAGATGATCCAAGAACTTCCTTTTCCCACTCATACGTTATACCAGCTTCGAATAAATAAGCCAACAGCTCTGATAACTTGTAACGAATTATTGAATTCGTTGGCAGAAGGAAAACTGTATAGTATGTGATAATGACATCATCATTCACAATGTGTATCATACTAACACCATCTTTATTTGTGTATTTAGTTCTTGCAAGATATTCCAAGGAAAAAGATTCAAACGCTACAGCGAAATCTCTTTTCATGGCGACGCGCTTGATTGCCCCAATAGGTTTGGTGAGAACATAGTTTTTTGAAATATAATTGGATAAAGAATCATTAGCACTTTTGAACAGATTTGCTGTATTTCGTCCACCACCAAATTCAAGACTAGATTCTACAATATCTTTCATGCTTGCAATGTCTTTCTCGAACGCTGGGCTAGTTAAGAAACTTACCAGTGAACTTTGGTATGCTGTGACTAAAATGAGAGAAAATAACAACCACATAATAACAAGGTATCGTACGAATGTAGTTCTTGGTTCATGTGCAATAGATACACCAAGAATTAGTGCCATTGCGTTTAACGCCGGGTCCCGAAGAAATGCATCTGTGAATTTCTTTCCAACTGTTTTACTTATTATAAGAAGAAGACATATAAAACTTATTTGGAAGAGGCATATTATAATCCAGTTATACAATGTAAAAGGTAGAAGTATGTTCCTCCAAGCTGCTAAATGGAGAGCCTTTGGAACGCACCACACTATGTATCTACGAATATACGTTGTAACGAAAGCAGCACCTTCCATACGGTCCACTGTTGGAATCATTCCGGCCGCCCCTATATCAGCTCTCTCATAAACTGCATCGCCAGTGACTCCACAATAAGTCCCGTTTTCATATTTGAATCCCCATTTCTCTCCATCTTTCGGTGTATTAGCAACTATTGTGAAGTTCATTTTTTCTGCTATTGTATGTAGTAACTTTCCCTCAATACCCCCTAGAACACTCGGATTTTGTGCTTTCACTGTTATAGCTGGTGGCATGTCAAATGTACTTATGCGAATATCACATTTATGTAAATTATTTATTTGTGTTGGGAACACAAAACCTTTATTTGGTTTCAAAATATTTGAACACTTTTGTACTACTCGGACGTTTTGTGCACAGAAACACATTAAATCCGAAAATAAGTCAAAGGAATATATTAACATGATACCATTCGTTTGGGAGATGATGAGAACTTGAAGTAACTTGAATTCTAGCAGGTAATTTAGTGTCCATTTTATTTGTCTTTCAGTGGTGTTATCATAATAGAAAAGAATCAATCTAGTATTATGGTTCAGCAAACTATATATATTCAATATTGTGATTTGGTAATTTTTCGTGGACATCGTGACCAGCAATAAACTCGGTGCAGTTTTCGGAAACATTAGTGCTATATTATTGGGATCGTTTAGAATTATAACTGGCAATTTTAGGCACTTTTGACTAAAGAACTGGTAGACAATATCCATTTCTGATCTTTGGGTCGAGTATAAGATAACACTGTTGCTACTAATTAAATTCGAAGTGACCAACAAACATAAACATTTCTCTGCATTTGAAGTGAATCTTATATCATATTTATGCCGGGTATTAATTTTAGTGTATGTCACTGTATGTACAAAGTGCATCACTAACAGTAGTAATATTAAACTCCTCTTGATTGTGTCTGTCATATTCCTGCAAAAGATTTAAAGTTATTAGATAAAATTAGTATTACTATTATTATTTTCGATTCCTAGGCAAGTGCATGTCAATCAAGCTGTAAATGTTACAATAGTGACAGGCTGAAGTTCAAAGTTACTAAACTATCATATGTAAAATATATTTTTTAATTTTATTAGTAGTAGTAAATTGTCACCTTACAATTGAAACAAAGTAAGTCAAAATAGTCATTCTTTTTACTTAGTATATTTCACTGGTAATATGACGATATGTTACTATATCCCTTGTTTAGAGTCCTTAAAAGCATATGGGAATACTATTTTAATGTTCAAATTTTATAAACAGATACTTCTAGGTCATATCTGAACTATGCATGTTGTAATTGCAGTATGGAGCTAAATCAGTAATGAACATATTTATTTGATGTCTGTACTCTTAAAGATTTGTTATTGTATACTGTTTATTGGCAAATTAATATAAAAAAATCGCAACTTTGGTTAACCGTGAACAAAGCACTTAATAAGTTAAGGCTACAAAAGAGATTGTATTTACAAATCCAGATTACAACGATGTCGGCGTGATATAATAACTTTAAATGAAGTCAACACGGTGCTCCTTTTTTTCTAACGATATTTCATCTTTCAGAATAACGTCATTAGATATTAATCAACTTTCAATCTGCTTTTGTGTTCAGATCGCACGAGGATCTACGGAAAGCTTTCCCGTGTATTGAGATATACTGACTGCAACCGTCATGATAAGAATAAGGTAGTGTTTATAACTTTATAACAGTATCGTTTATGACTTTGTCTTTGCTGTAGAAGTGACGTTTTGAAGCGTTTATACAATTTTAAGGGATGGAATACTATCTTTTGATGGAGGGGAAGGAAAAAGTAAAATAAATATGAAATATTAATAAATAAGTCAGGTCAAGTGTAATTTTCTATTCCATTCTCAGGCTGAAGAGTATTATACAACTTTCAGTTCGATTGGATCATTCCCTATCGAGATATGATAATTTCATTATGAAAAGTTGAGACATCATAGGCATCCACTAAATTGTTCAAAAGTTCAATTTATTTGGAATATAATTACCTTTCATTCATCTTCACTATAATTACTTGAATCATCATCATCATTCCTCTTGTTAGAATCAGATTCATCTTCAGCTACGTCAGTCCTCAAATTGTTAGATATTGGTATTCTGATCAGGCGCTGGAAGTTCAAGATCGTTTATTTCGGTGTTGCTGCATTTCCAACTTTTCCAGTTTTGCAACGTGAATATCATCTTAGACAACTTTTGAGCGCAACTGCACTATTGAGACGACCAATTCCCTTTACATGTTTAAGAAATCAATTTAGGGGTACGTTGCAAAGTTTATGTATCATGTTGAGGTTCATTGCCTTGGCGAATTAAGCCCCAATTTTCTGGATCTAATTTGTTGCTGAACAACTATTCTACAACGTAATATGCTCTAAAAGATTGATGTGCTGCGCTCGCAAAATATAAGATAGGTATTGTAATTAAACCGCTTTCTTCTCTTCTAACTGTTGGAACGAACTATATTGAAACTCAATAAAAGCTGGCAAACGGTGGCAAACCATATTGCCACCGTTTGCACAATTTAAGAATAGAAACAAACATATACCCGCATTTGGAACCGCCGACGTTGGCATGCGGGGTGGTGAATGTTTTGATGCATTCCATTAAGTCGCTTTCAATTGACACTAGCTTCATAAGTTGCTCTTTACATTTTCCATGGGTTGAACTGGTTGTGTCGCACATGCAGGATGTATATTTCACGTCCAGCTATTGCTGCTGTAAATTTGCTAGTAAAATATTTTTCTTGTCATTCGTTTAATTTTTGGCTTCAGTAGAATTATAGGCCTGTCCGGTAAAGCAAGTGCTGGCATAATTACCATGACATCAACATCTCGATTGACAATAGTAGGCAGAAAGAAATTGAATTGTTCTTCAGAACAATGAGAATATCTGCATTAAGAGCAAATTGTTTCAATTGAAAATCAATATTCTGAAATGCAAACCACAGAATTGCAATCAATTATTTTAGTTTTCTCAAATTTCTTGGAACCCGGCTTGATTTCCATAAATTGGTGTCATTTCAGTTATGTAAATTGTAGGGGGAAAATATTTGTTCCTAGGTTAGTGTTCACTCTTCTTTGTGTTTCTTCATTCATTATGACTATCAAACACTGCTATTCTTCGCTGAATTCAACATTCTTCTTCAAGTAATTTACATAGAAATTGCAAGCAGCAAGATATATATGACAGTTATTTTTGTTCCGCTTCACAGCATGCAGTAGGTAACCACCATCCATGAAAATGTAGCATATTTTGTTCAATTGGTGTTCATTCGCACTTCTAAATTATTCGCACAAAGATGATTTAATCTTTTTTCCTCATGCAAGAATTTGTGAAAACAAAAGAAGACAAGATGCAATTTCATCCTTGAAATAACTCGCTCCAAACAAGGATGCTTAGGGACAGTAGCATAGGGTAAATAGTTATAACCTTTTTGTAGGCCTTAACGGAGTAGTTATTTATTGCAATGGATCTGACGTTATCATTTGTTCTCATTTTTATATCCGCGAAAAATTTTCTAACTAACTGAGTCATCATCTATTTACCAATCTACTTAGACGTGTGGCAATTTGTATAATCACTACCTGTCCCAAGTGATACTACAACGCGTGACATATTAGTAAAAGGATTATTCAATTCCAGTCTCTGCTGTAGTGTTTTAGCGTCGCAGTTGGAATTTTCTCGAGCATCTAAATTTTGTTAGGATGTAATTAATGGAAAGCCTGGGGAATATTCAAGAGTTTCTGTTATGATCGAAAATGTCAGTTTTGCTAGCAGAAATGAATCCAATATATCATACGTAAATTGCTCATCACTTTGGCCGTTCGATTGGTAGTATATTCATTGACCATATCAGATGATGTACCACTGCTAAATATTTTAATACGTCTGATAGTAAAGGAGCCTGATGTTCATCCCTCAAACTCAAGCTGGGTCAATGTAACAATGGAAACACTTGATGCAAATAAATATGGTATGCTGTCGCATACTGCATGTGTACACTAGCAATGCAGTACAATTGCATCAATTTTACGGTACTGAGATGCATCCACTTTCTACTCGCTCTTTCAGCTTCTATAAAATGTCTAATTTGCATCACTATTTCTAGGTACTGAGCCAATAACTACGCTGTATATCCTTTCTGTTAAATGCGTTTATTCTCTTCTTGCAGTTTCAATGTGACATTGGATGCAATTCTTCCTTTGAATACTCTAAGGTACTGAAATTAAAAAAAAAAATATTATAGCAACATAGTTTCTCTTCCTGATTCATGTCAGTGTCCCTCAAAAGTAAGTTACACAGACCCCTATCATCTAAACAATGTGCAATGCTTGCATGTCCTGTACATATTAGTGTTAAAATTAAAACTATCGTATCTGGATAAGGATTTGTTCAATCGACCCGAAAGTTGTTTAATTCACTTCTTCTCGAAAAATACACAGGGAATGACCATCCGCTTTAATTGTATCATATGAGCTCATTGTTGTTCATAATCTCCGTCTACTCGTAAATAAAATTGTGTTCCACCAATTGAAATTTTGGATACTTTTCATATTCAGTTCTACAGCGAAGACAAAGTTTTTAAGCTATGTTTCATGAATGGGTGAATTTTATCTTGTTTACTACCTTTTTGGTTCGTTTTACCCCTACTCTATCTCAAGCATAGTGTATCTAAGATTATGCACTTTTTTCGTATACAGGACGAGTCTAATGGAATATGAGAACAAAATTAACAACAAAATATGTGCAGCATTTGCGGATTCTCAAAACGTGCTCGAACAGTTCGTGCAAGATATCGCTCCGTTCCACATAACGAAACTGAACCAGACTTGACTGCCACAAGGAAGCTTTGAAATATTTCCCTCTTTACAAATTAGAGGAATTGTGTTATTTTTAAACAATGTGCACAAAGCAGAAAATGTCAGGTTCTCAGATTGTGGACGGTTGGTTACGTTTCTTAAGGAAGTACCAGTTAAAAATCCTTGCTACTCTGAGTGTTCAGTTACTGATTTACAGTGGATAAATTGATATTAATGAATATGTATTATAAAAGGTATGTATTATATGCTGCTTTAAGGATAGTAGAAAAACACTGGTTTATATCGCTAAATAATAAAATATGTTTTTCACGTTAAGTCGTTTGTTGTAGTTTTCTTAAATATCTACAGAGTTATGACAATAAACATGTGTTCTTCCTTCAACAGCTTGTTGATAATTGAATAGTATTTGTAAAACCCCTGAGATTATATGTATAGTGATTGTTTCAGAATGTTTTAGTATTGTTCTTTTATATGTCTGTTGATATTATTAGAGTAACCTATTATTATTCCTTGAGATTTACAATGATATAACATTACCCGGCACTCTTTAAACAAAATATACTTGAACTCCTTCTTCCATAATTCACAAAACAGCTTTCAAACAGTACAAAGTACCTATACGTTTGGCTATCGTCGTGCCACTGCGGCGCAAGTGACGGAGGAACTCAATCAGCGCCTCCCCCAACCTGTTTCGACAATCACAGTCCGCCGCGAATTACATGACATGAACTTACGGGGTCGTGTTGCACGGGCCAAACCTCTCATCAGGGACCAGAACGCTTTAGCACGCCGCAAAGGGTGCCGCGACCATGCAACTTGGACCGTTGACGACTGGAAAGGTGTGGTATGGTCGGATGAGTCACCATTCACCCTACTCCAAACGAAGGACCGTGTTTATGTGTGGAGAACGCCCAAAGAAGCGCATGATCTGCTGTGTCTCCGCCCAACTGTGAAACATGGCGGCGTCACGGTGATGCTGTGGGCCGCAATATCATGGTTTTCATTGGGTCCTGTGGTCACACTTCGCGGACGCATCACTGCCAACGATTATGTCGCAATTTTAGGAGACCACTTGCATCCTATGGTCCGGATGTTGTTCCCGGACAATGACGCCATATTCCAGGATGATAATGCACCCATTCACACAGCTGGAGTTGTTGCAGCGTGGTTTGAGGAACATCGGGATGAAGTTCAACACCTCCCCTGGCCCGCCCAATCCCCAGATCTCAACATAATTGAACATCTGTGGTCCATCTTGGAAACACGACTCCGGCGACGATTTCCACCTCCATTCTCTCTCACAGGACTGGCCGATGCCCTGCTCGAGGAATGGTGTAATATTCCACTTGCTACCATTCAGGACCTCTATGCCTCCATCCCACGTCGCATCAAGGCTGTTCTGAAGGCGAAAGGTGGCCCGACACCATATTAATCTGGTAAGTTGCACTTTCGTTCAGGTGTTTCCATTATTCTGATAAGCATCTGTATCTATTAATGACAGTGTTGATTTTGGATCTGGTTGTTATTGCAGTATTTTATTTCGAATTGCTCACTCAGAGCCAAGCCAGTCGTTCTGTAAAGTATTTTCTTTCCCTTTGCCTTCGTCTCCTTACTTCGACTCTCAGATATGTGTAAGGTTCTTAATACTCCAAATACTTGGGGTTTCTAGTCAGCTGTTTCGCCAGAATGTGGAAATGCTTAGTGGCATCAGAATGTCTCTACTTGCAATTAAGCGACCTTTGGTATATATGGAAAGTGCCAGTAGGAAGTAGTGACGTCGATGTGTGTCGAAGTAGGGAGTACATCAACTGCTGGACAACACATTGTTACCAGTTTCCCTCGATATTGCTCCAAAGTCTCCGTTAACTTTATTTTTTTTTCAAAGGTCGTCTTGGAACCCTGTATTTTCGATGGCTGAGCTTTAGTTAAGACAAGGCTCAGACTATCTTGAGACTCTGGGTTTGATCCTGGCTGCAGTGTCTTCTGTACTCCGCTTGGCTGTTGGTAACATCTGGTGATAAGTGGTATGAACAGTTACGCATATTCCTGCTATACTTGAAGCCCATTATCCATTATCCTAAATTTAGGTATCACTTCTACAACGTTATTTAATTAAATATATATCTATTTCTAATTTCAAAGTTTTATACATACATACAGGGGTTGGGCAAAAAATCTAAAACGTTTGAAAAAGTGTGAAAATCATACCTAGTATGGTGTGTGGCCTCCTTTTGCGTCTACAACAGCTTGGATCCGACGTGGAATGGACGTATACAGCTCCTGAATCGTGGTGTGTGGAATGTTGTACCATTCTTCCTCCAAAACATGCTCCAGTTCCTTAAGGGATGATGGTGGAGGGTAATGAGACCGAACACGCCTTTCTAACACGGACCACAATGGCTCAATGATGTTCAGTTCTGGTGATTGTGGGACCCAGGGGAGGTGCGATAGCTCCTGGTCATGCTCCTCAACCATGAGTGCACCGTTTTTGCAGCGTGACTGGGTGCCAAATCATCTTGGTAGGTGCCATCACGATCCGGGAACAATGTGTGGGCCATGGGTAGAACCTGGTCCGCCAGAATGGCCTCATACGCCTTAGCATTCACCATTCCATGCAGGGCTATGATGGGACCTGCAGAAAACCACGATATCACTGCCCATACTGTAACAGAACCACCCCCATACTTTACAGTTGGGCGCAGACAGTCTGGATCATAGGCCTGCTAAGGTGTTCTCCATACGTAGAAACGATCGGTTGTTGAAAACAAGGTGTAGGTTGATTCATCGGAATACATTACGTGTGCCAGCATAAAGAGGATTGAGTATATAGAAATAAATAAAACCGTAAGAAAGAGAATAAGAGAGGATGTACTAAGATATAACGAAAGTCCTAATAGAAATACAATCGAGGAAAACAAGAGCTTGAAGAAAGCCAAACTGCAGCACATGATAGGGAAAAAGCAAATAATTGCAATTAAGTGACCAGACGGGACCGTAACACGAAATAAGGAAGAAATTATAAACATATTTGAAAATTTCTACAGAGAATTGTACTAGTCAGAGTAAAAACTAGGAAATAAAGACTCAAAATAAAATGATGTAGAAGTCCCAGACGTAACTAAAGAAGTCGATAAAGTACTTCGAGGGATGAAGAACGGAAAATCGCCAGGATAAGATGGACTCACAGCAGATATGTTTAAATGGGGAGGTGAGAAAATGAAAGAGGAAATTGCTAAATTATTATCTATGTGCCTGAGGAAGAGAGAAATACCCTCAAGTTGGAACAATGTCGTTATCATTTTGTTGTATAAGAAAGGGGACCAAGAACGCGACGAAAACTACAGACCAATTAGTATACTGTGAGTCCTATACAAAATGTTCACCAAAGTTATTTTGAATCGTATTGAACGAGACTTAGATTTTAAGCAGGGAAGGGAACTAGCCGGATTTCGTCGTGGATTTAGCACAATGGACCACATACAAACATTGAATGAAGTTATGGAAAGAACTAATGAATATGAACTTCCACTATGTTTGGGATTCATAGATTTTGAAAAAGCTTTCGATTCGGTCTGCTTGTCAGCAGTACATAAATCACTTGAACATCAAGGCATCGAAAGTGCATACATCAAGTTACTGTGAAACATTTTACTCGACTGCCACTTCTGTCATTAGACTGCATCAAGACAGTGAAAAATTTAAAGTTGGAAAAAGGGGTAAGGCAAGGAGATTCAATTTCTCCTAAGCAGTTTTGTGCGTTCCTGGAGAGAGTGTTCCTGAATTTAAATTGGGATGAAGTTGTAATTAAATTTAATGGCGAATATCTTGATCACCTACGATTCGCTGATGATATAGACTTGTTTGCTTCATGTGCAGAAGAACTACAAAAACGAATGGAAGAACTGAATAATGAGAGTTCGAAAATAGGCCTTATAATGAACTTAAGTAAAACAAAAATAATGTACAACCAACATGCTGCAAAGAAGGAAGTGAAGATTAACGGAGATACAATAGGCATAGTTGATTAGTATGTTTACCGAGGCCAGCTTAGAACATCGAATGCAAAGTTGACTGATGAAACAAATAGAATATGTAAAATGGCGTGGAGTTCTTTTGGAAAACTAAACTTAATTTTCAAATGCAACCTTCCAATGTGTCTGAAGCGTAAAGTTTATAAGTCTTACCTGTAATGATGTACGGGTGCGAAACTTGGACATTGAATGCGCAAACGACTCAAAGATTGAGAGTCACAGAAAGGGCAATGGAGAGGTGCATGCTATGAATAACCATAAGGGATATGAAGAGAAATGAATGGATTCGCGGACAAACAAAGGTAAAGGATGTAATCAAGACTGCGAAGAAGATGAAGTGGAGATGGACCTTCACAAAGCTAGACGAACAGATGGAAGGTGGACGACAAATGTGCTACAGTGTATTCCTAGAGAAAAGAAACGACCGAGACGACGTCCAAAAGTAAGATGGGTATATGAAATCAAGCGTTTTTCAGGATCGACATGGATGAGGATATCAGCAGACCGAGATATGTGGAAAGAAAAGGGGAAGGCCTTAATCCAGCAGTGGATAGAAAACCGCTGAATATGATTATATATATATATATATATATATATATATATATATATATATATTAAGCAAGTACAGTAAGTTTGAAATAGGTTCATGAAATCTGCTTCAATAAATTTGGAAGAAATATGTTGTATTCACATAAATAAATTTAATCCCCTAATTCTCAAATTCGGACAGTTTACTTAACGTTGCCAGTCATTAAAATAAATTCAATAAAATTTATTTAAATTAAGTTAGTCAAACTGAGTGAAAGGAAACTATTTATTACTAGAATTGAAATATCCAACGATACTTTACGGTAAAGATCTTTAAATATTTGTAAAAGTCCAAAGGTTGTCTAGGTGCTGAAATATCTGGTTATTGGTCAAACTTATTAGATTTGAAGGTGCTCCGACATCACTTCGTGTATTTTAATTAGTAAATAGGCCTTTTTAATTTTGCCTTTAGTTTTGTTTATAATTAGCGTTCACTAAATGAAAGTAATCTTGAAACAGCTTTCCTAGATTTTTTAAACATAAATTTGCTCGATAGTCTTAACCTTAATCTATTTTGTGTTTATCTTTGTGGACGTACGTAGTGTCACTACTTAGTCAAGGTGAGTGGTTTGAATGTATTTAATGGGGGAACGCATGTTGTTATCTCGAAACAGCGATATTGATCTAAAACATAATTTATCGATGTGAGCTGTGTGTTCATTGAACGTATCTACGATTTAAATTCTTGAGTGAAAATTGCTATTGACCAGAATAAATTCAGTCGTTATTAGACGTTCCGTTGCTTGGGCACTTTCATTACATTATGTATTCATGTGGATAGTAGGTACCTTACATTGTGAACCTTACTTCACTAAATTGTAAATACACTATTTGTTTAATTAAAATTGATGTGTGCTTTTAATTTTATAGATAGTAACCCCCTCCTAGTTATGGATAATTTGCTAGGTGTGTAAATATGAAACCGGAATTTGAGCTTGGACGGCGTTAACTACTACTGTGGTGACCGTAAAAATGCGTCCTTGACGCCACTTGCTTGTTTTGACTGCTGATAACGATTTGCAACTCACAACCAGACAAGTTTTCTTACAAAGTGTAGTGTTTAATAGCGTTTGACATGGCTTAATTTGTACCTTCAAACTACGATGTGCGGACAGCATTGATCTTTTGTTACCAATTGAAGAAAATTGCTGCAGAATCGCATAGAATTCTTGTCGAACCTTACGGTGATCATGCTCTTGGTTAGTCACGGTGCTATGGGTGATTTACAAAATTAAAAAGTGGCGATTTTGACGTGAGAAACGAGGAACGTGGAAGACCGCCGAAAAAGTTTGCAGACAGCAAATTGCAAGCTTTGTTGAATGAGAACGACGCTCAAACGCAACAACAACTCGCGGATCAAGTAAATGTGACACGAGAGGCAGTTTCAATACCTTTAAAGGCATGGGCATGATTCAGAAGGTGGGAAAATGGGTTCAACATGCATTGACTGCACGACAGCAGCAAAACCGAAAAACCGCTTGCGAAATTCTGCTCGCCAGGTAGAAAAGGATATCATTTATCCATCGAATATGACTGGTGACGAAAAGTGGATTTATTTCGAGAATCCTAAGCGTAAAATATGGGTTACTCAGGAGAACCGGCGACATCGACTGCAAGGCCAAATCGCTATGGACGGAAGAAAATGCTTTGTGTTTGGTGGGATCAGAAGGGAGTGATATAGTATGAACTTTTGAAACCTGGCGAAACCGTTAATACCCAACGTTACCAAAAACAAATGATCAATTTGCATCAAGCTTCAAGACAAACTACCAGAATAAGACCAAATACAACATAAACTGATTGTGCTTCACGATAATGCACTCTCCCACACAGCAAAACCGGTCAAGGAAACGATTACGACGATTGGCTGGGAAATCCTTCCGCATGCGGCTTACTCACAAGACTTGGCGCCTTGCGATTTTCACTTATTTGAATCCATGGAACATGCACTTGCTAACCAGTGTTTCACATCTTACGAAAATCTACGAAAATGTCTTGATGACTGGTTTGCTGCACAAGAGATACAGATTTTTGGTCTGACATCCACACATTGCCGGAACGATGCCCAAAATGTATCGCTCGCGATGGCCAATACTTCCCCCCAAAAAATAGTTCTTAGCCGTGTCAACCCATTACGGTGTCTGTTCTGTACATAAATTACGATTTCATATTTACGCACCTGGTACATATTCAATCTGATAAGCAACTATGTCGAAAATATTTCACTGATGAAAGCTTTGGGTGTCCATTCTGGAGGTGTTAGGCGTTTATGAGGTACTATTAAATTGTTCTTCGATGATTTTTCTCTGTTTTTGATACATGTAGCTCCTTTCATTTTGTATCGTTTGGTTTTATTCTGAAACTAATTCAAAGTTAATTTTACCAGAGAAAAGTATCTTTACAACACTCTTTAGACATTTGGAATTATTTTACGGAGCATGTCTTATGTTCGTGATTCTATATTTTTTTCATGGCGGTATCTTGTAAGGGATATTTGTCGGTGTCATTTTCCAATGTTCTGTATAAATCGAACATTCTGTGTTTGAACGTAATGCTAACCTAAATGAGCCAATTCAGTCCAACCAATTTTTTAAATTGGGTTACTTAGGTTCATGACCATTTTATCGAAATAGCATAAGTCCCGGAAATGTCCATGTAGCTAACTTATAAAAATATGCACTATGTAGTTGATAAAAGGGAAATAAATGAGTTGTTTATTAATTAACTTAAAACGAAAATTAAAGTATAAATACATATTTTAGGATTTCATTGAAATTTTATTGTTGTAAACTGTGAATTATAAAGTAATTTTATCAACTGATATTTGAAGGAATTTTAAAATGTTGTATATAGGCATTTATTATTAATATTAGTAGTTGTTTTTCTTGTGTAATAGTTGCTGTTGTAAATAACAGTGTAGTAGAAGTTTAGGTTGTAGTAGTTGTTGTTGTTGTACTAGTAGTAGTATTAGTAAAAGCAATAGTTGCTGTTTCAGTTTGTCTGAAAGTCTTTTAAACATATTTCAATTTCACGGCACCAAAGGACGGGGAAATCGACTAGCACTGTTTGTTTGAAAGTAATTTCAAAACTGGAAATTTTATTGACATAAATGGTTGTACTCTCAACGCAGATGATCATGTAGAACAAAAAAATAAATTAGCAACTGAAGCAGGATACCAAATAATCAAGAAATCTTGAAGTAAATTTCCATATTTCTACTAGGTCTACCGCCGATGAAATAAAAAAAAAACAATTATATACTATTCTGAAATAAACTTCCATTCGTAGTCTTAAGATTAAGAAATAATTGAGTTTTAACCCAGGTTAAGGAACGTGCAAATAAGCTACACCCAGGCTCCAGCAGCAAACATCCTATTCGTATGTTCGACGTTGTGTTCGAAATATTGCGACGAGACTTTCCCAAAAGCACACGAACCACCTTCCAAGTCCCAGTATTTAAAAAGGTTAAATGTCCCCAGAAACCTGAACAAACCTCCCCAACTATAAGCAAAATGAATAGGGTTTGAACTCGATTTGCTGAAGCCTTTCAAGCGACACTTCAACCACTTTCCTGTACGTAGTAATGTAAAGTTAAATTTGCTTTCCCCAAACTCAGAAACGTCCTGCAATATGGATGAGTGAAACGTGTTTAAAGTCGTCTTGGCAAGATATTTCTAACGGCACCTCAACCCTAGCAACGTTTAAATCTCCCGCAACTTCGGATCAGCCTCGGCAAAATGGATGAGTTGTACAGGTTTGAAGTCACCTTGCCGGAAACTTTCCAATGACATGTCAACTACATTTCTACCCCTAGTATTTACGGAGACATTTAATCTGGATGAATAATGGGAGTTAGAGATATTACTGTCGAGACCCTTCCAACAACTCCTTAGCCACCTTCCTAGTCCTAGTAGTTCCAAATATATAAAATGAACACTTCTTTATGGCAATTGCCTTATATCTTATACCTCCCTGAAATCTGCATGAATGATAAAGGTCTGTGTTAGTTTCGGCTCAAACACCTTTGTGAGATGCGTTGAAAAAGAGTTGCAACAGACGAAAATATGGCCAGCTGAAAATTCGGCAAACAGATAGAGCGGAAGCATAAGGCAAATGAACTTGCTGTTAAAGACTAAAATTTATTGATACCTTTAAAACATTTTAATTCAATAGCTAGTCACAAGGAAGATATGGCATTACATGGTGTTAGCTTGTTTGTACTAAGAAACGTGGAAGGGTTCTGTTCCAAGGCATTATTCCGGCATTCATATTTTAGGACTTACATGAAGATTGAGAAAGACCAGTTAAATGGAGGGCACAAATGTGATTAAGATTAAAACAAGGATTAAAATCTAGAGTTAAAATTGCAGAAATTCTCTCAATTATCAATGCTAATTGTTTTTTCCTCCTCGTAACAGTATGCTTTCTTTTTCTTACATAATATCGATAGATCATGTCCACAAATAAGCCTCATTCAATCTTTTGGTGTTCCATGAAGGGAAAACTCAATATCATAAAACTTCTTCAAATGTTTGCACGCGAATTATATTAAAATTTGGTAATTGTTAAAACATCCAGGAATGTGTCTCATTATTTAGTTCAATGAGCGCGTTGCTTCTCTTGTATTCCTTCTTTCTCACAAATTTTAGCAGATTTTCTGTTGATATCATCTCAGAATAAATGGCAATTTTAGCACTGCATTCTTTACTGGACATGAGTCGCCATGGCTCAGACGATAGCGCGTCTGACTACTTATCGGGAGGCCCAGCTTTTAGACCGGGCAAGGACACAAGAGACTTTTCTCGCTTTGGCCCATGCTTTTCGATCTAAGGTGCACTCAGCCTCTTATCGAATTGAGTACCGGAATATCCTTGGTACTCCTGGGCACCTTGTTAAGCTAAAGGCAGTTGAGTGTGGGACTGATCACCCCAACTTATATAGTACCTACTCCACATCCCCCATTCGCCGTATACGATGTGTGCGTATCACACAGGATATATCTTTACCTTCTTATTCTTTAATGGTGAGCAGGGGTTGCATTTGCGCACTTGTAGATCCACTTCGTAGCTATGTTTTTAAGAGCAAGTGAGATTTTAATGTTGGATTATGTAAGAAATTGCTCATAAGCATTGCATATCCCCAGATCAACTAAACGTTATATAATGGTCTAACGCAGAGCGCTATTTGCCTTCCTAGAGCCTTGAAGTAAATCAATATCTATTACGTTCACACACATTTAAATTATCACCACAGCCAGTACGAAAGATAAACTTTGCTTAACAGTTTGACCCGTGAGTACAATAATTGATGCTTACATGTTTTGCCACCGCGAGTACCTAATGTGGTACTCACAGAGGACTTTACTTGCATCATTATATACCGTACCCCATACGGTTCTCACTTTAGTGTATTTAGTGCCCTAAAACTAAAAGTCGCTCTTTCGAACAGTAGTTTTAGCATCAAAATGTTTTTGTTTCTAAGACAGATGTGACGTTTAATTATAAGTTAAGTTTTCATAATTTTACCAAAACATTCTAGTTTTAGGTTCTAGCAGTTAATCCTAGCAATCGTGTCTGTGCCTGCCTTTCAAGATCTTTGAACTCAGGGAAGAGAAGGCTACGTAAATAGTTGTGACGTCATTACATAAGTCTCAATGATACGCTGCCATCTCTGTCCGAATAGGTCAACTCTGTCCATTCCTCTGTACCCAACTTTCAACTCAGAAGTTTCTAGATATGCGAGGTATTGTTCAAAATGTCTTAGCGAAACTCTCCAACAAAATATAGAAAAACATTTCTTGCCTGCAACAACTATTATAAGACCCTTATAGCTTTTCATTTTTGAAATATGCTAACCAGAAAAGTAAGAATGTTAGTAGAAACTGGAATATTTGTAATTGGTAAGTACGTTACGGTTCCGTTTCTTGAATATGTTCACCTTTAGGAGGTTGTATCAAGGCTAAACCAAAAGAGTTCAAATGAAAGTAATTTGATACAAAAAAGTATTCAAAGGATAATTTCCTCCAATAGTGAGGGTCGGAGATAGACCGAGATAATTTAATCCTATATTCCAACATACGTTTTAAAGTGTGTCTTAGAATTGATGAACTACGTTACAGCATATCATATCATAGCCGAATGACAAATCTTGGTAGCGGCAGAGTACAAAAATAGGATCTTTTAAATACATATTATTCTTAAAAAGTTCGCACTAGAAGTACAAAGCATATTTGTTTATGTATGACTAAAAAGAAAAACATGGAATGCATAATACCATTATAGCGGTTCATGGACATATGGTTATATTGTACTCTCCTATTTACGAAAAATTTCGATACAAGCGGAAGCCCAAAGTTCACAATGTATTATAATGACTATTTACCAGAATTCCAATTACGATATCAAACCAAACACTGCTCTCATGCTTTACTTATAACGCATTTCACCATGTATGAGCCTTTTCGGTCTTCATGGATACATGATTGTCTCACAATGCATATATTCAAAGACATAAATGTTTGTAGGCATGCATTGTTCATGGTGTAGTGGTGCTATTGTCTTCCTTCACGTCCACTAATCGGATAGGATTTAACCATGAAACGCTCATTTCCTTTCGTTTAAACCTGCAAAGCTTCCTAATATCGGATAGGTTGCGCATATCGGATAGTGTATAGTATAGTAAAAATAAGGGTTCATAGACAGGCGGTAACCAAAAAACTTATGTCTGTCCTGACGTAGTGCCTAATTTCGTCTCCTGGTTCCTAATTTCGGATACTTATAATGTATTTTATCATTTACTGGAATACGTATATAATGTATTTTATCATTTAATACTCATGTCCTTTACGAACAGAACCAAAAGCAAACTAAACATCTACTGCAACGCAACACACAACCATTAGGGAATGTTTAGGCTACAAATCTTTAACATCCTGAATAGTTTCAAGGCGAATACCGAAATGGTACCTTACAATATAGTGCAGAGCAAGTTTCATTTTAGCATTCTACTTTATCATTATAGTAAGGCATTCATGATCACAAGCATACATGCACATCTACAGTTCATTCAGTGTTATTTTGCACTGCTCTGGGAAGCATTAGAGATGTGTTGGCTTCAAATCTCGATCTCAAGTTTTACACAAGGCAATGGCAGAACGGTACTTTTCAATATAGCCCAGAATGGTTTTCATTTTAGCATTCTACATTATTATTACGGTGAAGCACCCATAATCATAAACAGACAATAATCTACAGCTATTTTATTGGTATGTTCTTGCACTGCACTTGAAACCGCTAGGAATGTTTAAACTTCAAATCTCGATCTTAAGTTTTTGCAGCAGGCGAATACCGTAATGTCATCTCACATTCTAGCCAAGAGCAGCCGCTTTCATTTTAGTATTATTGTGAATCAGTTATCAACATTAACACTGATATCCATCTACAGTTCATTTATTGCTATGCTACACTGCACTGGAAACCGCTAGAGAATGTCTAACTTATAACCCACAGCCGCTTCTATTTTGGTTTAGCATTATTGTGGAGCACATATAATCAACTACAGATAATTCATTGCTATACTACACTGCACTAAGAATCGCTAGGAAACCTATACACTTCAAAGCTCATTCTTAAAATCTTACATAGGGCAAATACCGGAATGGTACCACGTATTCTAGGCCAGAGTTCTTTTCATTTTACCATTCCTATTTAACATTCTAATAAACATTTAACTTTATAGGCATTCATAATCATCTACAATTCATTCATTGCTATGCTATATTGCACTGTGAACAAGTAGAGAATGTTCAGGCTTCCGATCTCAATCTTAAATCTTACATAGAGCAAATACCGGAAATGATACCTAACATTCTAGCCCAGAGCCGCTTCTTTTCAACTCTAGCATTATTGTGAATATTTATATTCATAAGCACACATAAACATCTTATGCACTGCACTGGGAACAGCAATGAAATGTTTAGACTTGAAATTTTACGGCAGGCGAATACCGAATGTCACTTGTCACTGTTCAAAAAACTGCTGCGTTATTCACGTTTAAAGGATGGTTATTCGCGAACGAAATTGTATAATATATAATTTGTTTCTCTCCCAAAGCATATAATTTATGACTTTTGTTACGTGTATACTACTATTTCTTTTACACTCAACATATAACAACCGATCGCTTCATGACAAACGGAACAATTTTCAGACACTACTGTGTTATTATCGTTTCAAGGAAGGCTAGTGTTGCTTGTGTACTAGTAGTTAGTAGTTTGGTACCATTTCCTCTGCACTCAATAGATAACAAGTGCTCCCTTTGTCTGAAACGGAATAATATTCAATCGTTACTCTGATATTAGGGTTTGAAGGAAGGCTAGTGCGAATAGAATATCAGGTTGATTGTGTGTGAGCAACATTTTTTTTCTAATTTCAATATATAGCAAGTTCTCACTTCGTGTGAAGCGGAACAATATTCTAACACAACTGTGCTGTTAATGTTTCAAGGAAGGTTAATGCGAACGAAATTGTATTATATATAGTTTGTTTCCCTCGCAAACAAAAATTGAAATATGAATATCGCAGTAAATCTATCTCAAAATCTAATGTATCTAAACACATTGCAGAAGTACACAGTGATGGACCGAGAACCAATAAACAAAATATGTAATTATTAGTGTGTACGAAGTGCCTTCAATATATTAATATATTATGAGTTTCCTGCAGAGAGTGATGATAAATAATCTTGTGATACTGTTGCATTCTTGAATAGTATTAACAACGAGTTTGTAAGAATTCTAGGGAACAGAAGAACACAATGCTTTGAACGTCAACTTCACTCTCTCATCATTGATTCCCCATTCAAGTAGTAGTGAAGAAATTATATTTCACTTGTCATCGGGTTCACAAACATTTTTAAAAGGTGAAAAGTTACAAGTGAAGATAGACCAAGTGCTTTCAGATTTACCATCACAGCAAGAAAAACGTGCAACTAAAAAATCCGGCTGGAGCTTGTGTGGGAAATCTGCACATACATTGAAAAACTCAGTGAGCAAACTGGAGCCCTTTATTTTAAGAGAATAACTAAATTAGATATCAAATAAGTCCATTGCCTATGGAACTCACACCACACTCACACCGGTGATGATCACCACAATAACAAATTCTCATCACAATAATTTATTCTAAGCAAATATCAAAACATCACAAACACCTGCTTTGCGGAGTTTCACTTCTAATATAGTTATGTTATAAGAGTTGTATGATGTATTGTTTAATATACACTCGTAACATACAATCTATATTATATATATTTTATATAATATATAGTTTATATATTATATATAGTTTATTTATATTATATATAGTTTATATATTACATATAATAAACTATATATATATATATATATATATATATATATATATATAATTTATTATATATAGTCTATTTAATCCAGTAGCTTTATTAGTATACCCGCGATATAAGTCACATTAGCATGAAACGTTATTGGAATCTCCCTCAAATATTAATGATAATCAATTAACAGTCCTGGATCAAAGGATTAAAGTAATAAAGGGTGAAATCAATGCACGACGTAATACATTATCTTCAAATTTTGACACAAGAATCATGGAAGCGTAACAACATATACTAGATTCACATCAAAATCTCGATAATGAGTTGAAGATTATTATTATTATTATCTATTCAGAGCTGCAAAATAAAATTGATTTGTGTGAAGTTCAAAATAATATATCAACAATTCAAAATAAATTAAAAATAATAAAGAATCAATTAATTTCAAGCACTGCTCCACATGTATTAATTAATGATCTGAATAGAAAGCTTACGGGGCTTCAAAACACATTTTACAATCTTCAAACTGCTGTGAAAACATTAAAAAATGCCCTTCAAAATAATCCTTCACAAGAATATCTTCAAAAGAGTCCAGAAGTTATTTCGAAACTACAAAATGAATTTAAAACCATTAATGATGAAACACATAAATTTCTTAATCATGTAACGAACTTATTTGACTATAGTGATGTACTGGAAATTAGACCAAAGTTTGGTGAGTTTGAAATCATAATTAATAACATTTCAGTGCTCACAAATATTCAAATTGAATTAAAATATGTACATAGCATTGTGAATAATTTCCCTACTGAATTAACTAATTTACAGGGAGCACTGGTAAAGTTAAATAAAACGCTAGTTTAAAACTTCCTATAGATTTAATGAATCCTTAGCATTTTGCGACCACTGCTCAAAGTGATTTTGTAGAAATACAAAAGAACACACCAAAGCAATCTGATATCGAGAGTATACGTAAGTCTCTAAATGATTTAGCTACAAATAAAAATCAAAAGGAAATAAAATCAGAATTAACTTCTCTACAAGAAACTATAAGCACACTCCCAAATTTCCAAGAAGTAGAAATAGTAAAAAAGGCAATCAGTAACATCCAAATGGTAATGGAACCAACAGAGAACTTCCCTGAAGTGATACAAATATTAAGGTTCAATTGCAAAACCTTGAAACCAGTATATCATTCCTTCCAACGTTAGAAGATCTTTCCGGTCCACAAGAAGTGTTGACCAGCATTCACAATTAAGTTAATTAAGCGATACAAGAACATTCAATATTAATTTCTTTCATGGCGTTAATGAAGTAGGTAATAGATTAAAGGATATGTTGCTAGGTTTCGAGGATACTACCCTAACACATATCACTGTCATTGCTGATGTGAAAAAGATTAGTGATCAAAAACAAAATATACTTCTGTGACTAATATTCTGAATAACTTATCAGAGCATATGCTGACATGAACGAATTTCGTAGAAGCTTCAATAACTATATGCCTTAGAGTAGCTCAGCTTTGGGAGGTGCAAGATAGTATTACAAAACTTTATAACTGCCACAGATTTTAATTATAATAACCATAAGATTTAATAATGTTATTGTCACAAAATTGAAAGAGCTAGAAGATACATTGAAAAGCTATATTTATGGGGATATATATACTGTATATATTTAGTATATATAGATTTTATATATATACTAAATTTAATGAATTGTTAACATTAACTTGTAATTTACATAGTGTTTAGTTCTTTAAAATATATGCATACATAATAAGGAACTTTACTTTAAGCGTGACAAAGTTAGTGATAATAATTATCTCTTTTATATGAATACACTCTATTTCGAAACAGCTTTTCTTGAGAAGCACAAAATAATAGCTTTCCTTTGGATTAATAAGAAATTCAAGTTATATACACATATATATATACACATTTTCCACGAGCGGTGGATACAAATATGGAAGCCTATCAGTAGGGATTCATGAAAGTAGCAGAGTACAAGATGCTCCATCGGAAGATGAAATTATTGTCCTTCATGAATTTGATGTGGTGATGTGTTTTAGTTCAATCGGATAAATTTTGCGCGCTTGGTATCCTATGATATTAATATTATATGTATTGCGCAATCGATTTATAGATCTCAAATAGTTGGAATGAATAGAAGATTACAAGTTGTTGAAGAGCTACTGCATAAGCCCGCTAGACGAATCTATAAACGAATGTATACAAAGTGTATACATTTAAACACTTAAACAAAGTGTATACCTGTTTTATGACAGGCAGATTTGGTTGAAATGAACTCTGGGAACTTAAAAGGCTTAGTTAAATTAAATAGATTGTATTATTATTTAAAAATATTGTCACTTTTAGCAAGCATGCATGAACTGTACCAGTGAAAAATAAACAGGGAAGGAAGTTACATGCACGTTAGATTAAAACCTCAAAAATCATTTCGACAGGCACCAAAAATCTTGAAGAACATCGTAGTAGCGAGTTTTATAATAAAGAATTTATAAATTTAAAGAAACAAAAATGTATTACTCATTACACATCATACAGTGATAAAAAGGCTAAAGCATTATTGAAAATTGTAATAATATACTAAGTAATTTGATGTGAAAGCAGCTGACACTGCAAGGTAATTACAAATGGTAAAACATTTTACAATAACTGAAACAAACATGTAATAGTAATATATATATATCTTACCATAAAAATGAGACCAATTGATGCCACGAAGAAAGTAACTGAACAGAAATTAATGTCAACAGTATATAGAAGGAAGCATACACCATCTTCCAAGGCGAAATATAGAGTAGCATACTATGTTCGAATTAGTATGTTTTAATATAAGTTAGAAAGAGACTTCAATTGCAATTGCAGTACATAAATATTTCAATAGCTACAGTATTAGGACTGATCTACCTGCATATCCCTTAAAAGATGGGAGCAATAAGATTGTTACCGGTCGTTTCTACGAGCAGGAACTATTGAAAACGAAATATCCTCAAGCATATCTAATTGAAAAAGATATACGTAGAACTAAAAGCTAAGCATTTGTTAAGTGGTTAGGTTTATCTTCAGAGTATATTCTTGGATCGATCTCAAAACTATAATATAGTTAATCATAATATGTGGAGTGTTACAAAACGTCTTTCGGCACCTAATGATTATGATAAGTTTAATAGTGAACTTCTTCCTAATAATATTCGTCTCTTAATAATAGGATCATCTAGAAGTAGGAAAACAACACTACTAATTGATAATCTCATTTTAGCCCTGAATCGGCTTTACTGGAGAGGGGGGCACTTATATATATTTTCTAAAAGCCTAGAACAACACATGTATCAACAACTGCAACACATTTATAATGATATTCAGCAAAGATTCCATTATGAATTGGCTATATTCAAACCTTCTCTTGTGAAGTTAGGTGAATGCAAGCGAAGTTCTTTAATTATATTTGATGACTTAATAGCAGAGAATCAAAACGAGGAACAGAAGTACTTTGCGCAGGTTAGAGATAAAGGACTGGATTGCCTTTGCTTAGCACAAACATATACTAAAGTCTCGAAACAACTTATTAGAGATAAGGAAAACTTCTTATGTATATTTTGTCAAGATAACTTTAAATTGAAAAATAATTATTATGCATTTGCTTTTGGTGATATGTCATTTAATATATTTAAAGATATATATTATATAGCATTAATGATCCCTAGGGCTTTGGGTAAAATTTTGAAGGTAATTGCTTAGCGAACGTTAATAAATTATCCATCGAAATATATATTCCGAGCTCGGTTCTATTCGGCTCGGATTACAATGTGCCACGGTTCGGTCGGCTTGGCTCGTCTCGGCTTAGAATGAGCCACGGTACTGTTCAGCTCATCTCAGAATGCGCCACTGGTCTGTTCGTCTCGGCTCAATGTGAGGTACGGCTCGGCTCATAAGGAACCGCGGCTCTGCTCGACTTGGTTCAATATGAGCTGCTGCTTGGTTCAGCGTGTCTAGTTTCTTTTAAGTTCTCTATTCTTTATCTTTAATGTATTATAGTTTCAATGCAAAATATAAAAATATGTATTCTTAAGCATCTCCCGTTTTACATTTAAAATGCAGTATTTACTACGTACATAAAATTCAGCACGGCATATTGATATTTGAACCGATTTTAATGCAAACGACTTGATTTTTTTCACTGTAAATCGAAACATTCAGTCGAGCTTCAGCTTTCACCCTAAAGCGTTAAAAAATATCATAAATACGCCACCTGTCTTAGTCGACCTACATCTTAGGGCAACATCGGGCATCTTTGCTGATGTTTTCCAGGATTTTTCTTAGCTACACCGAGTAAAGGCCTGGATGATACCTAAAAATTTATCGCAGTTGTTACCTTACCCGTTTCATTTTTTTTTTTCCTTTTACGATGCCTTCTGGCCTTATTCTGTACTGCTCCCACAAGTGTGGAAACATTAGGATATTTTTCGATGTGACTTTATTTAATTTTTGATAGGCCATTCCGTAGGGTTTGTAGTTCGATGTTATTGTTCTTACATATTCCAAACATGAAGAAGCATACACGGATTGCCTAGCCAACAAAATAATTATTGTGGCCTAATGCCACTAATCAGAATTTTTTTTAAATTCAAACAGGAGCAAGACCAGGTCACAGGGTCAAGATGGGGCCATCGGTTCAATTGGGTCAAGATTCGATCATTGGGTACCAGAGTCAAAGTCAGTCTGGTCATTTGAGTCAAGACCGAGTCCCGAGCCATTCGGGTCAAGTTTCAGACTAGGTC
>JAGDQP010013874.1:0-26866 GCA_022664845.1 Lepisma saccharinum
CCTAACAATAATCTTTCAAAATCTATTCCCTTTCCAACGAAACTCAGTTCTACACAAAATCACACTTGCAGCTAAAGAAATCTTTAAAGTACAACTCCAGGCAACATACTCGGGCCCGTATGTATTCTTTTCCATTAAACCTACCAATCCTGAGTAAATTATACAACACCTCTCATCTTCACTCACTTATCATTCACTCTTCATTCACATTACCGCACAGTATTCATAATTGTTATATGTAGGGCTCATCTGTTTCCATCAATACCTAGCGTCGCCCCTAGGTGAGAAGATAATCATCCATTCGTCCTCTTTTGTGCCAACGTGCTGTGATGCCAATTTGCACCTCACACTCATCTTCCATTTCATAGTCATCAATATATTTACAGCCTAAATAATGATTATAAGCACAATGCTTATAATGTCCAGATTTGTTAATATTCAGAAATAAATTATATTTAAATATTATAATCACCCTTAGACCCCCTACCCATCTTCAAGTCCCATATGTTTCCCCTTCCTTCCCAGGCCTGGATAGAGGGCGTAACCCTCGAAGCGGGTGCTGGCCACACTTGTGGACCAGCAAAAAAAATGCAACATGTCAAGAGACACATCACATTTTATCTGGGAAAACCACTGTTGCCATACAGTTTGAGTACCAGCTTTTCTGAACATTCACCTTTTATGAAAGACTTGGTGTGTTTATCACAGGTCGATATCACCAAGAGGTCGATATCCTCTTAGGGGAGCCACAGTTGTTATTGTCATTCATCATTCTGTTAGTTCTAATATTCATCGCGGCCTATGGCCTTCACTGCTTCTCACAGTTAACAGACATGTCAGACAAACAGCGCATAGGACGTCACAATATTCCACCGACTGTTCCAGGTCCGCCTGCATATATAGATCCTCCTCATTATTCATCAGGCGCCATACCAAAACAGAAACGGAACATAGACCAAAATCCATCATCCTCAGACAGCAAATCAGGACGAACCACATTAGCATCTCCACCTCCAAAGAAGACTCATACGATTAGCGACTCAGAATCCGATAATGAATTCATGGACATCATTGACCAAACTGAACTAGCGAACACTCATCAAACAACTTTCACTTCCTACTCATTTCTGCTAACCTGATATGATTCAAAATTTCAGACTCCAAGGATGCTACTAAATCAATTTCTAAAATATGTTCCTTGTCAAGCTATCTCAAGACTCATACCAACCAGAAATGGCATCATTGTACAATCTTCTGACCAGCAACTCGCAACAAAAATCCGTAACAAACACAGCTTTCAGATCTTTGGTCAAACTGCAAAACTTACTCGCCTAGAGAATAAACCTCTGAACATCCACCACCCCCATGACGACCACCCATGCAATCTGTTGTGATTCGTGATGTGGATCCGACGATAACTGACGAGGAGGCAGAAAAATAACTACAAGCTGAGGGTCACATACTCACTAAATGTTTACTCATCAAAACAAAGACAGGCACTGCAAGTTACATGATTCTAGTACTCACAAATCATCAGGAGACAATCAACGACTTACTATCCACAGGCGCATACATCTACAAAAGATGTTACAGAGTTGAACCATCTCACTTTCCGCCTCCATTACCTGTCCGTTGTGAACGTTGCCAGGTCTATAATTCACACCATACTTCTGCCTGTCCTAACAACCCAGCCTGTGCCTACTGTACTGAACCACATAACACCAAGGGCTGTAGTAACCTTCAACAACCTCCCAAATGTAACACATGTGGAGAAAAGCACCCAACTTTCAGTTACAAATGTAAAGGCCTCCCAGAACCAAACCCTAGACTTGTTGTACCTATCCGTCTCCCAAAACCAAACTTCCGAGTACACCCGTTACATCTATGTCACAACCCATCACAGTTGCCCAGTTCCTGACTTTCATCACTGTTGCACTCCAAAACTTCTACCCCTTCCAACGCCCAGACGTACTACAACACCTGCAATTCGCCGCCCGTACTGTTCTCCATACTAACCTCTTCGCCACCTATTCTGGTCCATATGTTCATATTCATACCAACCCACTGGAAACTGAAGTTTGAACTTGACATTGACCGCTCATCATTTATCATTCACCACATCAATCATCACCATTTTGAGCACAGTGTCTTCATCAGTGCACTAAGAGGGCCACACCTCTCTTAACATTTAGCCCAGAGTAGCCCCTGGGCGAGAAGATTATCATGCATCTGTCCGTCTTAAATGTCTGTAATCTTGTAGTCCATATCATGTTCACTTCCTCACCATATCATTACCGATTTTATAATCTAAATAATGCTTATAAGCAAAGCTTGTAATGTCATGATTATTCAAATAAAGGATATTAAAATTTTGTTAAATATCTCAGACCTCCTTACCTTCCGAAAACTACTCCTTTCATCCTACTCCTCTTACCAGAAATAAAGGGCGTACCCTTTTGAAGGGTGCTAGTCCCCTTAAGGGGCTGGCTAAACAAAAAATGCAGCATGTACAGGGGAATATTTATACTTATTCTCTGTTCAATAAATATTTTTATCTTTGCCGCCTGCGTTTATCGTTAGTTAGACGTAGTAGAGGGTTTTTCTGTGGTTGCAGGAAGGAGCTGAGAAACATTGGTGCGATCACGGATAAGGTTATCTACTGTTCGTTAGAGATGTAGTCCCACTTGGGGCAATTTTGAATACATATTTTCTCATCTTCATTCGCTCTCAACGTCATTATGAGTAAATTCCTTCTCACAATGTGAATACGTTTCTCTCAATTTCGAATAAATATTTTGTCATTTCTTTAGCTCTCATAATGATTTTGAGTGATTATCCTCTAAAAACTTTGAAACAAATGTTCTCAATTTTGGCTAACTATTTTCTCATTTTCGTAGCTCCGGAGCTATCTTTTGAGTTATTACATTCTCAACATTTTGAGCATATGCTTCGTCACTTTTGAATACATTTCGTCTCATTTCTGAAAAATAGTCCAAACTTTTCTCATTTTTGAGCCGAAATTTAAACTCATTTTTGAGTAGTTTTACCTCATGTTTGAGAATTTTTTTTTTTCATTATCCGAGAAATATTTTCTCGTATTTTGAGCACCAAAGCGTTATTATCGACAGAGCTGCGATGTTATATCAAATTAAACATAGCACTGACGTGAGAGGCGTTTAATGCTTAAAGGGTCCTTCCATGTCAAGTGGTCTGGGGGTCCCCGCTCGACCATCATGGATTTCGATAAAATTTGGTGTGAACATTCACACATGTCCCCAATGAACATTGGTAAAGTTTTACGTTCGCCGATGCAATACTTGCGGAGATAGAGACATTTGTGTGACACCATACTTCAGCCGTAGACCGTATAACGCTGAGGTTGCGATAACTTTGAGACATAATATCTAAGTCAATATTTTGTTGAGAGAAACAAAACTTGACCAGCTTAAACAACATTTTGTGCTCTATGAAACAAAATCAAAAAAACATTTTCATGAGCGATATCCATGTAGATAATTTGGAGCAAAGTTGGCCGAAAAAGTTGTGCCTTCAAAAAAGATGTAAAGTTTGATTTTTGATATCTCTGGAAGTAAAGGTAGGAGAAACGTGAAACTTTGCGCGTAACAACTTAGCAACACAGGGTTGTCGAATATAAAATGCCATGTTCCTACAGCTTTCCATTTGTTGACAAATTGAGTTGAAAGTTGACGATTGTTGTAAAAAAAGCCCAAAGTAGTGTATTTGCAATCAGCGGTTACAAAAGAAGACCTTCTGAAAACTGTTTTAAATCATTCTCAGTAGAAAGAGCATGTTTCAAGTTCCCTAAGAGAGTAGGGTTGGTTTTTCATCGCGGGCATATAAGGTCCTAAAAATAAGGTCAAAGTTGGAAACTTCGCTATGTCGACGTCACATGCATTCTATCATGTTTTCGTCTTGTTTGTTTTATATAGACATTATTACGACTATTATATTGCGTTGGTCCATGGTGACATTGTCACTACCTGTTCAGGCACTTGAACCAGCAACTCCATCGCCACAGGGATCACGCCCGATAGCGTGCAATACCGGCCACGGGTGGGTTTCTTGCTTCAGAGTCCCAGGCCTGTAATATGGTTTCTTCTTCGAGGTTCCCAAGCCTAAAGTGGGTATCTTATATGGTTCCCAAGTCGAAGTCCATACTGCCAAATGACAACGAACACGTAGGTATGTATTAGTGACTGTAGAAGCGACATTCCTTAGCTTCGCTTTTGGGAATTGATACTGTCGACCGAAGCAAGAAACCCACCCGTGGCCAGTATTGCACTCTATCGGGGAAGATAATATTTTTTTGTCAAATACTGAAGGCTTTTGACATGGAGACCGAGATGGATCGAGTGGCCGTAGTTCAGTTGCTACAGCGTTGGCTTAGCAATCGAAATGTTCCATTTATCCTTACTGAGTGAGGTGTATGTTCGTATTGTGATTGTCTGTTTCAGATTAGGATATATGGTAAGCAAAATATGTACAAAAATATTCGCCATATTTTATCACAGAAGATCAAAAAGGAGTGTTTAAAAAGGAATCCTTTGTAAAAAGAATAATAATAACTGTATTATAAACGTTGAACATTCGTCCTTAGAAACACATGATACCCCCTCCCACTTTTGTCCTCCTCCCATTACGTACATTTCTGATACAGAAAACTTACAATATGTTTTTCGAAGATATGTACTAAAAGTTGGTACATTATTTTTTTACAGCATCCGGTAATTTAAAATTTGATTTTTTTACTACTAGCGAGTACGTCTGGTATGAAGACCGGAATCTGGTTTGAAACTAAGTATTCTGTGTAGTTGATGAAAGATTTCTAAACTGTAAAAGAAACAATTATTTTCCAATTCTCTAAACGCGAAACAAATAAAACAGAAATATCTTGAATAAATTGTCGACTCCAGAAGCCAAGGGATACAAAAGACATTAACGAAGAAAAAAAGTACGAAGGTAAATCTTTTATATATAACCAAAACTTCATGTGACATAAATTTGTAACTTTTGTACTATCATGGCCAATATAATCTTCACATGACTTAATTATGCACGATTTTTCTCTAAGCCTAGAAGATATGTCACCCAACTTACGTAGAGGGTGATTCTGAAAGTGTGTCCGTGGACGAGCAAGGGTTGGAATTTTCTTTTCTTTAAAATAAATCATTATCGCATGTCCTGGCTTCTGGAAAGATATTTATGGTTTCTTTTAGTATGTAGGAAATAATGAAAGAAAAAGTAAGCGAATCGTATTTGAAACAGAAAAACAGGGAAACTAACGCAATTTTACTTTAGTTGCGCCATTAGTTGAAATTTACTGAAAAGTGTAGTTTAAATTGTCCAGTAGAAAAGATCCTTACCGAACATGGAGAAACGAAAATGAACGCTGAAACCTATGGTTACTAGGTAATTATTTCTTTCTTAATGAAACAAGTATTCCATAGAAGATTAACGTTATGCACTAAAAACAAGAGAAAACGTCTGTTTCTATCAGTTCTTTAAAATGGGGCACGATATTTATGCTTTATAATTTCTGATATTATGTTTTTACTTACGTTACAAAGAAGATGTTAGTAGCAAAATACACAAAATATGTTGCGTGCTAAGTTATAGTAAATCTAATTTATATATATTGTTCAACAGATACAAATAAAAGTATGAATCTTTGAGCATCATATGGAGAATATCTGAGATAAATTAAAATTTTTCTCTTTCCAGACAAATATGTGTGTGTGCGCGTGCGTGTGATAAAAGTAGATATGAGTGTCTTTTGTTCCAAACGGCCATCATAACTAACTTTGGAGAGTGTTGGTTTCGTATTCGTGAGATCCTCGGTTCGGTACCAGCGGCTGACTGTCCTGACTTACGATTTTCCCGTGTTTTTTCCTCAGCCACACCAGACACATACCGGGATGGTACCTTAAATTTAGGACCTGGCCGACTCCCTACCGTATTTCACAAAACCTTATCTTGAAGTGATCTATGGGTGCCTAAAAGCTATAAAAAAGATGCAAACCCAACAAGTATAATATATAAATCTGTCGCTCTGTTAATCGGCATATTGCTTCTTAATGCCGTGTTGATGGATCGACATGGAGACCGAGATGGATCGAGTGGCCGTAGCTCAGTTGCTATAGCGTTGGCTTTGCAATCGAAAGGTTACATTCCTCACTTAGGTTTTCAAGGTTGTCTTCAGTTTCAGGATACAAATATCGAGTGTTACCTTAAGTAAGAACTTTGCTGCTACCTTCCCACTTCTTACCCCGAAATAGTGCTCGCCGAGGGTTATCATCAGCAATGTGACGAACTTAGCTCCAAGCATCCTGAAGGGTTCATACAATGTAAAGTATATAAATTAGTTATTTGACACTTAGCAATACATAAAATAACACCAATATATTTAAAGAGAATAGATAGTAGCACGTGTTTTCACGAACATGGAAGGAAAACTACGAATCAGAATTAATCTACAAGAATCATTCTCCGTAAACATAAAATATGTTTACCGAGGCAATTTGTCAATGTTGAAAACTGGCGGATTGGCACACGTGAAAGTAACAAACATGGAAACACAAAGACATGAAAGTGAGCGGTCGTAACTCAGTTGGTAGAGCACTGGCTCAACAAACAGAAGATTCTGGGAATGATCCTAGTGGCCGCCTACCGTGACTGAGGTTTCTCCAGTGTTTTCTTCGGTCACATCATGCAATCTTGATATCTCCCAAAATTAATTTCGTTACCTCCTCAGATGAAACTGGTAACTTAACCTACCTGTACCTAACCAGAAATATACACGCGTCTTACGTGTATCAAGAGACAAAAAGTATTAATCCAGTTATTAGTACTAACAGGCACAACATTTGCATTTAAATATGCATCAGTATTCAGGTCCGCAAAACACACGGGTCGCAAAACGCACGCCACCGTGAGAACCAAATAGTTAATTTGATTTGCCTAACCTAACCAAATCATTGATAGTATAATATCTGCGTTATTGTAACATTATTTCAATGAATTGGTCGTTAAACTCGGAACGATCGCATCGGGAAGTCTGCCAGAATTTTAAATTTAGGGGTATATAGCCGAAGTAAGGGGGGTAGAGTTGTGCAAGGTTTATATCGATTTCTAAACGTAAAAATCTTTAAGTTGGTGTGTGTGCCCTACGCATTACAGGACGACACCCCCATTAACGAATGTCTGGAAAAATCCCTGGATCCCATACAGAAAAAACGTCCGACTCAATGCACATCTAATGCTAAGAAGTGGTTTTATTGACGCGATGTCGAATCTGTCTTTCTATTTATATTATTGGCCATTCAGTTGAACAATGCTTAGTATCAAGGTATGGTAAGTGTTTGTTTTCTTATGTCTTATAGATAGTCCCTATCTTCGTTCTAGATTAGAGCATATGCTTGAAATGCCAAAACAAATTCATTCTCGTTACGAAAGGAATACTATTTATGTCCGTGTCAGCCTTCAACATATAAACCACAAGTATGAAAGGTAGAACAGTTCGTAGAAAATACATAAGGCCTTGGCATCACCGTACAGTGTGATTTACGACGACACTGGATTTTTTAAGATTCAATTCACTATTTCAACTTGCTATTTGAGTTTGAATTTATTTAAAACTTTTAGGAAACTTAGGTTCAGGACGAATATTTCTACTTAGGGACACAAGTGGTTTGAGCTCATGTAAGCTATAGGTCTCATTAGCTATATTTTCCCATTCAGTAGTTAAATTTCCCATAGGCTACAACGTAAATTCCCGTAGTAATTGAATTCAATTTTAATGTATCATAGTAAAAAATCATGTAAGATGCAAAAGTTTTCTTTACAACTATTACATTCAAGTTACTACTGAATTTAGTGAAAGTAAAAAATATTTAATTTCTTCGACGGGGCTCGAACCACCGACTCTAAAAATCAAAATAATTAAAATTAACGTGTCTTAACCAAGTGCGCCACAAATCCAACAGGTGGAACAACACACTTCAACAGGTATTAGTAGCATTACAAAATTGGTATGCATTCCACCTATTTTATCATTTTTGTATTAGTGTAATAGTTAAAAAGGTGGTTTTGGTGGAATTAATTGAAATGTGTTGTGCAGGAAAATATATTCACTTTTTCGCCAAGTAATTACGAATATTTATCTTTTTTCCTTGTTTTCTGTCCTCAAAAGTTCCGAGTAGGTCATTAGTACAACGCAAAACTAGAGCTTCCCCTTGTTTAAGCATGCAACTGATATGATACTAATTTTAGGCGCTACAAGCGCACAAAATTTATTTCCGAATACTACTTCACCTTGTCAGCTATTAGTCTTTCGTTAATACAGCGTTAGTCGCTTCAAAAAACGTCTCTGAATACGGCTGGAAATGTTTAAAAGAACAAGGATCTGTATACTGTATTGCTTGCAAAAGAATATTTGGATACACGTGCAGTAAATCTGGAACTTATCATTACCTACGACATACTGTTGTAAAATGGAGCTTGATGACACAGACGCAGCAACAACACAAGTAGCTACTTTACTCTTGTTTATTTTCTTTCTGTATTTGAGCCTTCCTGCTCGTTGGACTATGGAAAGTGTTTAGCGATATCGTTTGTTAATAAAGACAACGGGGGAAGGGGGCAAGCGAACGTCCAGATTTCCTAAATCTAAGTATTGAACAAGTGGCGTTGTACAGACGTTATACAGTTTTCCGAGGGAGGATTGGCGTGAGTAAATTTGCACTGCCATGTGCGAGTTTGGTTTGTATGAAGTTTATGTAATGCATTACTTCGAAAGAAAACTATGCAAAACACCACGCCTTGCTTTACCCCGGCTTAATTGTTTGTTTGATATTAACATTCTAAATGAGCTGGAAAGCTTCTAAAAACAGAACCTACAGTTCTTGGTAAAGTGGGCTCCGAACTACTCCTACCAAGAATTATTCAAAAATGCGAATCTATGATACGATATGCAAGAAATTTTCGAATAGTCGGAGTTCTAGTTCTGACTTACTTTCATTGGCAAGTGTATAATTGGTATTCAGCCTCATCAGGACTGGCTTAATTTCCATACCCTCATCCTTAGATCCTCAACATCATTAGTATTGAATTTTGTCCTAGCTTTCATCCAACCTTAACTTTAAGTGCGAAATTCAACCTCGATCTCGAGATCGGACTTCATCCTCGCCCAAATTCAACCACAACCGAACAACCTCGACCTCACTTAACCTCAACCTCAATCTACCGAGCCGCCGCAGCTTAGTGGTAGAGTGTTGGCGTAGCATTCGGAATAGTGTGGGTTCAATCCCAGTGACCATCCTGACTGAGGTTTTTCCAGGGTTTTCCTCAGCCATATGAGGCAAATGCCGGGATAGAACTTTACCTCATCCTTCCGCACCCCTATTCCGGCCTAAGCCGTAGATGCCTAAAGGCCACAAATTAAATTCAAATTCGACCTCGATCTGACTCAAATCTCAACCTTATGATGAAACTTCAATCTCGATCTCACTCAATCTGAGCCTCACGACGGAACTTGAACCTCGATCTCACTCAATCTCACAAGGAACATGATCCCCAATCTCATTACAACCCCACGATTTAACTTCAACCTCGACCTCAATTAGCTTCGACCTCACAACGTAGTTTGAACCTCGACCTCACTCAACCTCAAACTTGATCTGACTCAACCTTACAATGAACCGCGACCTCACAACCTTATGAGGAACTTAAACCTCCACCTCTATCAACCTCACGATGAAACTTCAACCTCGACCTCACAAACTTAAGCTCGCGTCTAGTGGTCTAGGAGAGTTGAGGTTGGGCCTCGTGAGGTTTAACATCTGAGTGCGGTCGAAGCTGAAGTTCCATCATAAGGCTGAGTTAGGTCAATGTTGAAGTTCCATCATGAGGCTGAGGTTGAGGTTGAAGTTCTATCGTAAGTTTGACGTTAAGTAAGGTCGAGATTGAAGTTCTATCGTTAGATTGAGGTTGATGTTCTGTCGTGAGGTCTAGGTTGATAGAGTTCATCTGGTTTAGTGAGGGGAGGTGAAGGTTCAATCGTGAGGTTTAGGCTCAGTGAGGTCGATGTTGAAGTTTCCATGAAGTTGCGAGCGGTCAAACTTGAATTTCCATACTGAGGTTGAAGCTGAGTAAGGTCGAGGTTAATGTTTCATCGTGAGGTTGAGAGAGGTCGGAGTTAAAGTTCTATCTTGAGGTTGAGTTTGAAGTTTTAAATACCTAATGCACGTAATGCATTTCCTAAGGTAGGAAAGTTAATGTCTTTGTAGATAAAGAAGAAGACGACGATTAACGAATATTGGATGGAAGATGAAAATAAAGTATGTTGGTGTTTAGAGAACAACTATACGAATAAATCATTGATCTGAAGCGTCCAGCTTTCTTGTACTTCTTTAACACAGAACAACTGTAACATGTGTTGCGAAGGTTTTTAGAAGTAAAATGTGTGGTGCAGTGGTTCCATCTTGACCTTTCATCCTGACGACCCGGGTTCTATCCCCAGTCAGCGCAGAACTATTTACAGAACTCAATCAGAAATTCTCCGTGGGTTTGAGAGAGAAGAAGCATCACTAGCTAGAATCAGAAAGTAAACCGTGTGTTTGCGTTTGTTCTTTAGGATAATAATAAATCAATCTAGTTTCAAGGTTTTCATTGATCTTTCTCTATCCTTCTCTTTCTTTCCCTGACTTCGTCAATTCCTTTTTTTCTCTTTCTCTCTTACTCATTCCTTCTACACACATTATCTGTCATTATGTGAGTGTGTGTGTTTATTCTATTTCTGCATCACTTAGGCCTATCTTGTAGGCTTAGAGAAAAATCGTGTATAACAAAGTCATGTAAACATTATATTGGCCATGATAGTACATAAGGGACGATTTCTACCCCTCAACCGATTCTAATGAAACTTTGTACGTAATAACAAGACCACATGGGAGTTTTAATAAGCCAAACTCTATGTCTATACCACTTCCGGTTATTATGGAAAGCACATCCAAAAATGGCCACTTCCGGATTCTAATCTTTATAGTGGTGTTCAAAATAAATTCTGATATCTCGGTAATGGCTTCTGCTATCAAATCCAAATTTCGTTTGGAAAGTATTAATATAATGAATATATTGCAGTGTAAACCGTAAGAACATATCTTTAACCGTTTTTGAGATATAAATTATTTTTATGTAAATTATTTTTATGCATTTTATGAGGAAACTATTTATTTAATCAGAGCCATTTAAAGTACATAGCCATTAATCAATATAAAATAAACATTATAGAGCTATGTAGATCATGTTTATATCCGTAGCTTGCAACCCGTAACAAATAAATTTTGACAAGATGAAAAGGCAGAACGTAGTGAAATGAGCATCTAAAAGTATTCTAATTGTCATCATCAGTTTCCTAGTTGATGTCTACTTGCTCAGAAATTTCGGCAGCGTCTAGTACTGCTTCCGGCACCCGAGATCCTGCTGTTTTAGAGCACTAATCGAATGTCGATTGTAACTCAGATACCGAAGAACCGATGCGACATGAACACGACAACTAACAGTTCTTGCTCCGGCTCTGCAATGACAGTACCATCGTTCAATACTGGTCTTGTATGGAATCCATAGATTATATTTCTTTGTTGCTGTGTGTCGCGATTGAACGGCAATTCGCAACATTCCGGGTTACTGATTGTTGAAATGTTCAGCTGTGTAGCTAGGTCCTGCTTCAATTGAAATACGCCAAACGTAAGATCCCATAGTGGATCTTCCGACAACACTGGGAAATCAGGCACGGAATCGACAGTCATAACTACCAATTAGCTTTCCGTCTATCCCACTGTTTATTAGTGACAGTTTGTAAACCATTAGTTTTCTCCACAAATTACTGCATTTTTCTTGCGATATATTCATCTGTAGACGTGTCTCTCACAGGACGATGGACTTTGGAAATGGCACGCAGCATACGGACGTAATCTATATTACCTATTTGTGTGTTGGGTATTACATGATCTGGAGCAATCCACTGCTTAACTCTGCCGTTCGCAGATTCCACCACCCACTCTATTCTTGTTAGTATCCTTGATTTATTTGCCTCCAAGGTCGTGTGCTGTTCTTGTCCTTTCTTCAGAAACTAGGGCATTTCAGATCGGAAATCTAAGTCTGATAGATGATGTAGTGAATCCCGGAAGCCTCTATCGACGACGAAGATGTCTTCCTCTTCAAGACATGCTAGCATTTCTTCGATATTGTTTTTAGCATGTGTTCCGACATTTTAGCGTCCGTGTTCCTAGAATCAGCGAGATAAGCAGTATATACTTTGTATTTCAAACACGCCTGAAATTATCAACTAGAAATATTTAATCTTGAATTGTATTTAACACCCATTGCAAAACGGTAATTGTAAATAAGAATGCGATTTATTTTATAAAATAACCCAATCTCATAGTTATTCAAAGAAAGGAGTGAAAAGTGTTTTCAGTTAAAACAACCATTCTATCTCATCTCTGTAACCGCACTCGCCCGATATTCACTTGGAGTTCAAATAATTATTCAAATCTTGATTTAAGTGAACGTCGATGCAAGAGGGTGGACATTTAAGGAGTCCCAGGACGTTCGCGCAAAACAAACTGATAGGAAAGTATGCTGAACTTATAATGTTAACTAGATCAAATGAAATCAAATTCTGACAACTTATTTAAAATAAAACAGAACAACTTTATTTTTATAATTTACACATACGAACTTCTGAGTTGAATCATTAACTTTCTCAAACATCAAAGAAAATCATGAAATAGAATTGACTTTATATTGAGCAACTCTTCAACTAATTAAATTGTTAATTAAGATTCCACAGATTATTTGATCACTGTTTATTTTAAACCAGCTTACAATTTCAAAAGTTCCCTCAAAATTCCGAGGATTAAATTAGGAATTAAACACAGGACTTTAAATTTCGGTTATTAATTCTGGATAAGCTTCTATGAAATTAATTACTTAAGAAACAATTATTTTAACAAAATTTAGTTAACGTCCCAACCGGACGTGTAAGGAGGGGGGGGAGAAACCAACCACCCTTTCACAAAACTAACCAAAAAGGTCACCACCTTCACACTATACTAAACCAGTTGTAAGGAGCAAAATAGAAGGGGGGTGAATCCGTTCTTCAGGAAAAACACGCCTATACACGCAATGACAAATCAATGGCCTTCAAGCCAACGTCACCAGAACACACGTTCTCACTCCCGCTCTCTTCTGCACAAGTTGAAAGTAAAATAGAGAAGGGGAAAGGGGAGAAACAGATGCCATTGTAATCCAATACACCCTACTTTGCCTCCACGTAAATTCTCGTTGACACCTAAAGGAAGGTTGTACCTTCTCAATGTGAACTATAGGAAAATACCAAAAATGTTTTATCTGGAGATTAAACTTACTATAAATTGAAATCAAATCCAACTCTCTTTTAAGAAGTAATTTAGTTTCACTCACGAAAAGCCTAAGATATTACTCTCGATTATTTAATTCACAACAGTAACTGAGTTATCGTAATTACTCAGAATGCCCCATGCAACGGCATTCGCCATTTAACTTCTTCCGAGAAATAACGTGACTGAGTAATTTATTCTCAAACAAAATTAGCTAATAATATTACTTCAAAACAATAGTTTACTTCTACTATTATAAAATTATTATTATTAAATTATACTAAGCCTGCATTCAAGCTCTTTGAAGTCGGATTTAACCACAATTATTTCGCAGCAGCAACCAAAGTCGACAATCCAATATAACGAATCCAAGTCCTAGCTGCAGACAAGCCGACCTTCCCATGTAGCGAGACAAACCCAAACAGTGGCGAAAAATCGCCTACATCGCGAAACCAGACCGCGGGAGCGATTCGCGCAGGGTTGCCAATTACAAGATTAAATTACCAGAGAAATTGCTCAATATAATTTATAATTTTAGAAACTAAATCAAAGAATTGTAGGCATGTAGTTCCGTACACTACATCTCTGTGTATTTAAAAACCAGACAGTTAAGAAAATATAATATTAGTTTTCAATCAAGGACAAGCTTAGTAGGAGAAAAGTTGCACTAAAGTATCCAATTTCACAGACGTTGAATCAGCAGATCAAGGTACAAACATACGCAGCAGTTCAAAATACATAAGATACCAAAGTGCGATCACCACCCACTGTCTTCAATTGGCCTCAAATTACATACTCTTACTTCGACAGTGTGATCTGAGATTGGCTAGTGACATACTTCCATGTAAAGCGTTTTCCAATATAAACTTGAAACATGGCTCCATCTTGGCTTGTCAATACTGATCTACCACTGAGAACAAGTCTTCGAGTATGTGATCCGATTCAGCTCTGAACCAGCCAGGAAAGAGAAAAGTTGAACAGCGCGGAGCAGTTCTAGTTCAGAAGAAAAGAAGAAGGCCTTGTTTCTAGAGGCCACTTGCAGTTCGAAGACCGACCGAGGTTTCAACCCAAGTCTACATCTTTGCCGCAGAGAAGCTTGGTTCATAGCCGCAGTTATAGAGGTAGGAGAATTGGGTTCTATCCAATATCACGTCCGTCTTCTACTCTGGTGCTCTCAACGTTCCGTCATTTTGTATTATAGTTTTAGTAGTTAGTCTGTATAAACGCATGGGTGTTATTGCCTTCATCTTCTATCTAAACTTAGTAAGTTCCTTCCGTAAAACCCCGATAGATAGTTAAATAAAACCCAGGTGTTTTAATCCAAGACCCTGTATTTTATCTATAAGATAGAGTGCTCTACAAGAAATTATTAGGTTTTAGCTGTTTAATATTAACGAAAGAAATTGTTACCAAAAGTGTCCAACAAGCGTACATTTAACGTTGCAGTGCCATTGTAACAAAACTACAGGTAAGCTACGTTCTCCATTCGGATAGTTTCTCAACGAATTTGAGAAATTTACATTATTGTGATGTGTTCATAATATCCGTACTTGTCACACAAAATGTGGTTTGGATATCTTAAGAACTTTCAGACATATAAAGTTACGATTTTGTGCTTTATTTTTTTACGATAACTAAATGATCCTAGAGACGGTTTGGAATCGCAAAATCTTACTAATGTATTAGAAAATGACAAAATGAACTCAACAATGCCAATATCTGAATTTGAAATTTTTGGTGACAAGGACTCGTTTGGAATTGGACCGCCTCAATTGAACATTTGCATAAGAAAATTAATTTTATCTCCAAAATGGTTGAAGATATGATCTTTTGTTTTACACGACAATATGCTCATTACATTAGTACTTTCTAAACGAAATTTGGATTTTATAGCTTAAACCATTCTTTAGATACCAGAATTTATTGTGAAGAACACTATAAATATTAGAATAAGGAAGTACCCATCTTTAGAGTATAAAATGTTTCTTCTAACCATCACCCCCATCAGTTACAAATAGATTTTTGAATATATTCTTCTATATTACATTGGAATTATTTGACCGAGATATCGTTTTGTAACTAGTGGAGGCTGATGGGTAAACAACACAGAGTTTCCTGGAAAAGGTGTATTTTTATAAGGAAGATTGAACGTTTACATAAAGATAATGTTTTTATCTCAAAAACGGTTAAAGATATGGTCTTACGGTTTACACTGCAACATGTTCATTATATCGTAATGACCAGCGTGTATTACGAACACGTGGACATTGCATAAATAATACCATACATGTTTATAGAACAAACATGTGTCCATGTAAAGTAAACAAGTCATTTATACGCACCGGAGCAGACGACGGTTAACTCCATAAACTAACACCAGATGGAGCAAATAACGGAAGATAGAGAGAGCTGGAGTCAACTAGGAGAAACAAGAGGAACCACCCCTACATACACCTTTAAAAAGGACCTGCACAGAGCAAGAGGCATCACTCGTTTCCCCCAGGTGGTCAGCTCCTCTCCTTCAATCGTTCGCAGTTTGCTAAGAAACTGGAACATCCTAGTACGTAGTTCGCTAAGGAACTGGTACTATCCTGCACAGGTAGTTCGCCAAGGAACTGGTGTGCACTCTCACATATAAATCCTAACTTAACCTGTACGTAGTTCGCCAAGGAACTGGTACAATCACGTGACACGTAATTCGCTAAGGAATTGGTGTCATCCGCACATGTAGTTCGCCAAGGAACTGGTGTGTACTCTTACCTAAATATTCTCCTGTACGCAGTTCGCCAAGGAACTGGTACAACTTCCCGACACGCAGCTTGCTAAGGAACTGGTGTCATCCTATTCTCCATAATCTCTAACTGATGACTATTAAGAATAAGACATCTTTGTAATCATTTATACTCAGATAACTGTAAACTGTATTCTTCGGGACGGTAATTTTATTAACTTTGTTCTTGTACATAAATAAAGGGTTGAGGGCTAAAAAACAATCCCGTGTATCTTTGACTTTACCAAATCAAAACTAAAGGGAACATTACGATATTAATACTTTTCAAACGAAATGTGGAGTTGATAACTTAAGCCATTACCGAGATATCAGAATTTATTTTGACCACCACTATAAAAATTAGAATCCGGAAGTGGCCATTTTTACGCCCTTTCCATGATAACCGGAAGTGGTATGGACATAGGATTTGGCTTAAAACTCTCATATGGTATTGTTATTACGTACACAATTTAATTAGAATCGGTTGAGGGGCAGAAAATGTGCGCAGTATTCCTTTGTACTAAAAATGTATTTCTGCTTGGTTTGTTTTATTCAGTCGTAGAATCCTAATCCTAATAAGCAGAACATCCACGAAAGTATATGATTTAACTCAGGACGAAAATACTTTACCTAGCTCGTGAACATCGTAATTTGACCCTGAAGAACGCGCGTAGTTCGATGAATCACGGTACCAATTACGATTAATTATTTCGACTGGTGGTAGGGTTTGGGTGTGGTGCAGACCTTATGAGGTCATGGACTCCAGTTATTAACAGATCCTCATGCAAGTTGTTGAGGTGCTTACACATTGGTGTGCGGTGTGTTCATATGGAATACGGTGGGTCTGCTGATGATCCGAAATATGTCATTGACGCCGACTGCTACATTGCAGTTTCGTGGACAGTTGCAGCCTTTTGTAGACTGAATGTACCTCAACAAATATGGAATATTCTTCCATGATAATCCCCTGTGTCACCGGATCCACGATATCCAGCATTGGTTTGAGAAGCACTCTCGTCAGTTCCGTCTAATGTCGTCCACCACCTTCGTCCGACACGAACTAAATCCAACACTTATGAGATGTAGTACAGAAGTTCATTCGAATCGAAGATTCTGCATTTACCAGTACCAGACAGATGTGGTCGACTTCCAAACCACTCTCCAGAGGTCTTCGGTGTAGTTGTGGAATCGGTACTATGCCGAGTTACTACACTTTGCAGGACTAGAGGAAATTTTACGCGATAGTAGGTACTTACTCCACTACTTTACGCACATGAGAGTATGAAATAATTAACAAACGCAGAATGCGACAAATATAACTCTCAAACCTCTATTTTAATATAATGCTTTATATGGTTTATTATTTTTTATTTTCAGGCCCGCGTCACACAATGAAACTTCACACTCCAAGAAAAGTTCGAGCGATTCCTCCACCTCGACATCGAGTGGCTGAGTGGAGACAAGATTCATTAGAAATCATGAACACGCCAGATTGCTGGACGCTAATGAAAATATATTTTAGATACACAACGTTGCATGGTTTCCGATATATAACAGCCGAAGGCTTAGCACCACTACACAGGTACGTGATATTTCTTTCTGTAAAAAGATAGTCTTCACAAATAATAGTGCAAAAACTGTTACAATGTTTCTTTACCAATTAGTGTTGTTTTAAATTGTTAGATTTTATATATTTGCAATCAATATGTGATGTTGTGTGAAAATGTGTCCTAATGGTATGGAAATTAAGTAAAAGCAGTGACACTTACTGTTGAAAAGTGTGTTGCAAAATCCTTGGTTTGAAGACCTTCTTGTTTTGCGCCTGAAGACTCACATGCTTTAAAAGATGCCCTTTGCGTATTGGCAAACTAAGGACAATTGAATGCATAAAGGTTGGCATATTGAGATACGAATAAACCCTCTACACTACTTGGTTTACATGAGCTGAATATTTTAGATTCGCTAATGCCAGTCCTCTAGTTGGCATATGTATGGTTAATATGTTCACATTAGAAAAACGATTAGATGATCATTAACGTGTAGTCATAACAATTCAATTCTCTTGCATTACATTTTCCTTCTTGATCCGTCAATTGATTGTCTTTTCTCATTCGCCGATATTTCCACAACAGGTTCGAAGTTACACTTCTTTAGGAAAAAGCTATCACAGTGTAAGGTTTTGCCACCTGCAGAAGTTATTAGGTTACAAGTCTGTATCAGATTTCGGAGAGAGATGTTGCTGCAAGGTGTCAGAAAGCTGTAAAGAAAATTAATGTGAGTTAAGATGTTCAGTAATGTAATTTTATACATGAAAGATATTGTTATTGATTGGGAAAGTAGTACTGTCAAAACCTAAGAGTGGCAGGAAGAAAGAAAGCAAAAATATCACTAGTAGATTGACCTATATCATGCACGTGATTCACTCGTGGAGCTGAAATGTGCAAATCAGCGCCATCTCTTATCGGTTTATGCGATTGAGGAAAAGTTGCACCCTGTGAGATGTCCCAATTTGCATCTTTGGAGCAATGCTCTGTATAGGTCTCTAAATATTCCACGCGTTACTATCTATGTATTTATGTATGTTCATGCATTTAGATATTCATATGTGTGTTCTCCAGCATTCAAAGACATCAAAGAACACCCCATGAGCTGTTCTAATATCTCCCACGCATATAGAAAAGTCCAAAACAAAAGAGTGCAAAGGTAAAAAGAAGCTTTTTCCTTAAGTCGAGGATACGGAAGGAAGTGCTATAGGTAGGGCTAAATCCCACAACAAGAGTGCAGGCAAAGAACTTTTATGGTTAGTGTAATGGGTACTACTATGATGATAATCCATAAGATGAAATAGAATGGATAGAGTGTGAGCGTTGTACGGTATAGTTCCATGAAACATGTGTTGATGCAAAAGTGCGCTTAACATTTAAGTTCCCCATCTGTGCGTCATATAGTATACTATCTTTTCAGTGGTTTCACACTATTTTCAGTGACTCAGTGTCTAGAGCATGAGAAACATATACAATGAGCATCTGATTTATTTGTTCATTTTGTTACTTACATTCTCATTTGTTCTGGTTCGCTGATCATTTACAACAAAAATATTGACATTTGTCATATCATAAACAACATTGGTATCAAATCATTTTGATGTATTGTCATATTGCTTTTATTGCAAGATACATTCATCACAAGATAAACTAAGGGTTCCTTTGTAATGTTATACATAATGATGTTTCATCCTGTAATTATGTATCCAACAAAACGAAGGTAGTATAATGTATTCCCATTTTTGAGAATTAATGACGGACCCAGAGATTCATATTTTACCTTCGTTTTTATTTCTATTAATCGGTTCCCTCCCAAGAACTGGGAAGAAAAGAACCGCCCCTTTAAACCCATCCCTGGGTTTACCACTGACTTTCAAAATTTGGAAGTACAAAATTGGAATTTTGTGCTCCCAATTCAGAGGTACAGTTCTTAGGGCGTACTGCCGGAGCAACGTCATAATTACACAATATGGATTTAGTGACAAGACGGCTTATCCGCGTTGCATACAAGTTATGTTTCCTGTCACCGATAATTGCGTCAGAGGTGTTATCTTAGTTCCTAAGAGTCTGTGATTTCACGATTTTTGTTTTTGAAAACAGAAATAAAGCACTTCAATATAATGTTAAATACAGCCTACATGGCCGGGAAACCGGGACAGGACTGGCAAACCGGGACTGTCGCCCCAAAAGGCTTCTGCCACTAACTGGGAGGAGACCCCTTAATTCCTCTTGCTAAGGCTTAAGGGAACCGACCTGGATAGACGCCTAATGTCCAATTCATATGTTCACGTCGTAGGGCCGGTCAGTCCTGCAGGAAGTCAGAGGGTCAAAATCCCCGGATTTGGACTGTAGACTCCCAGGACACCGACACGGCAACTCGAACGGATCTACACGTGGCGACTTTCAACTGTCAGTCACTTGCAAAAGAGGACAAATTAGAAGAATTGCAGAATGAACTCAAGAGGATTAAGTGGGACATCATAGGACCATCAGAAGTGCGGAGGAAGAATGAAGAACAGTTGGAACAACCGTCGGGGCACATGTTATACTTTAAACGAAAACAGAAAATGGAAAACCGACAGGCGTTGGCTTTATAATTAATAAAGACCTGAAGTCACGGATCACAGAATTGAAGAAATTTCAGATAGAATCGCACGGGTAGTAATAAAGATAAACAACAGATACAGTATGGAAATTATACAAGTGTATGCTCCAACAACCACATACACGGAGGAGGAAGTCGAGGACCTATACGAGGAGATACAGAAGATTTTGGATAGTAGCAAATCGCATTACAAAATTGTAATGGGAGACTTCAATGCGAAAGTAGTAGCCAAGCAGAGCAGTGACACGAAAGTTGGAAACTTTGGATTTGGCAAAAGAAACAAGAGAGGAGAGAAGTTAGTGGAATTCTCAGAACAGACTGTTCATTTCCAATACATTTTTCAAGAAATCGCCCCAGAGGAAATGGACATGGAAAGGCCCAAATGGGACCAAAAACGAAATAGACTACGTTCTATCGAATAACAGGGAAATTCTGCAAGATGTGTCTGTTCTGAACAATTTCAAAGTCTCGAGTGATCATAGGATGGTGAGATGTAAGCTGAAACTAAATACTAGACTTGAGAGAAAGAAGCTTATCAGAGGAAAATCGCCACTTTTAGATCTGGAAAATCTCGGAAAACACAGACAGATATTCGAGATAGAACTAAGCAACAGATTTAGCGCCTTGGAAGAGTTAGAGGATGAAGAAGACATTAATAGCAGAAATAAAATACTCACCGAGATAATAACAGAGACAGCCAAGGAAATAGCAGGCACTAGAAAGGAAAGAGAAAGCAAAATCTCAAAAGAAACTAAACTCTTGATGAAGAAAAGAAGGGAAATGAAACAAGAGGAAAATTACATTAAAAGGATTGAATACATAGAACTAAATAAAACCGTAAGGAAGAAAATAAGAGAGGATGTACGAAGATATAACGAAAATCTTGTTAGAAATATAGTCGAGGAGAACAAGAGCCTGAAGAAAACAAAACAGCAGCTCTTGATAGGGAAAAAGCAAATAATTGCAGTTAAGAGACCAGACGGGACCGTAACACAAAATAAACAAGAAATTATAAAAATATTTGAAAATGTCTACAGAAAATTGTACTACTCCGAGGAAGAACTAGGAAATGAAGACTCAGAAGAAAATGATGTAGATGTCCCAGACGTAATGAAAGAAGAAGTGGATAAAGTACTTCGAGGGATGATGAACAGAAAGTCGCCAGGCGAAGATGAACTCACAGCAGAGATGTTTAAAGGGGGAGGTGAAAACATGAAAGAGGAACTTGTGAAATTATTTTCAATGTGCCTAAGGAAGAGAGGAATACCCGCAAGTTGAAATAATGCTGTTATAATTTTGTTGTACAAGAAAGGGGCAAAGAACGCGTCGAAAACTACAGACCAATTAGTTTACTGTCAGTTCTATACAAAATGTTCACAAAGTTATTTTGAATCATATTGAAGGGGACTTGGATTTTCACAAGGGAAGGGAACAAACAGGATTTCGTCGTGGATTTATCACAATGGACCACATACAAACATTGAATGAAGTTATGGAAAGGACTAATAAATATCAACTTCCACTATGTTTCTGATTCATAGATTTCGAAAAAAGCTTTCGATTCGTTCTCCTTGTCAGCAGTACTTAAATCACTTGAACATCAAGGTATCGAAAATGCGTACATCGAGTTACTGCGAGACATTTATTCGACTGCAACATCTGTCATTAGACTGTATCAAGAAACTGAAAAATTTAAAGTTGGAAAGAGGGTAAGGCAAGGAGCTTCAATTTCTCCAAAACTGTTTTCTGCGGTCCTGGAGAGAGTGTTCCAAAATTTAAACTGGGATAAAGTTGGAATTAAAATTAATGGTGGATATCTTCATCATCTACAGTTCGCTGATGATATAGTCCTATATGCTTCAAATGCAGAAGAACTACAAACCAGAATGGAAGAACTGAATAATGAGAGTTCGAAAATAGGCTTTAAATGAATTTAAGTAAAACAAAGGTCATACACAATCAACATGCTGCAAAAAGGGAAATAAAGATTAGCGGAGAGACAATAGGCATAGTTGATGAGTATGTTGACCTAGGGCAGCTCAAAACATCGAATGCCAAGTTGACTGATGAAATAAATAGAAGATGTAAAATGGCGTGGAGTTCGTTTGCAAGACTACACTTTATTTTCAAAAGTAAACTACTAATGTGTTTTAAGGGTAAAGTTTACAATCAATGTGTCTTACCTGTGATGATGAATGGCTGCGAAATTTGGACATTGAATGCGCAAACGACTCAAAGATTGAGAGTCACACAAAGAGCAATGGAGAGATGCATGCTAGAAATAACCAGGAGTGATAGGAAGACAAATGAATGAATTCGCTCACAAACAAATGTAGAGGATATAATGAAGACTGCGAAGAAGCTGAAGTGGAAATGGGCCGGTCACATAGCTAGACGAACAAATGGAAAGTTTGACGACTAATGTACTACATTGGATTCCTAGAGAAAAGAAACAACCGAGACGACGTCCAAATGCAAGATGGGTAGATAAAATCAAGCGTTTGTCAGGTGCTACATGGATGAGGATAGCAGCAGACCGAGATATGTGGAAAGAACAGGGGGAGGCCTTCATCCAGCACTGGATAGAAAACGGCTGAATATGATGATGATGATAATGATAATGATGATGACAGCCTACGTGTACATTTAATAATATATTGGAATTTTTGAAAGCACTGGCCCATAGGACCATTGACATTTTTGAGACCCTTTTGCCAGTGGACCACCGCTAATTTCGAGCGCTGAATGTACCATTGCAGAACCCACTGACCTCCGTAACGGAACCTTTTGTGAGAAAATCCTCTGTCACCGCTACTCATGTTTGACAGACTAACGTTCCGTACTAGAATTGCATAAAGTCCCGAAATTAGTTCGAACTTCGCCTCTCGCTACAAGCATTAAGACTCTGACGAACGTTTTGTCTGCTCAATTAGCTCAGGAAGAGTCTGCACATACTATCGATGAACCAAGTTCATCTTTGGCTTCAGACATGATTCAGGACCACCTGATGGATATGGATTTTAATCTCGTGGGAAGGAAAGGGAAACCTAGGTATAAACCTAAACTTAAACGGTAATCTTTTACTTGTTTTTGGAGAGTTTTATGATTTCCGTTTATTTTATATGATTATGCTCCTTAGCTGTTAAGTTTTATAGTTTAGTTTTGTTTTATCTTGTGAAGGCCCATTTACAGGCTTCCATTAAGTTTTATAGTGTAGTTTTGTTTTATATTTTGTAAAGGCCCATTTACAGCCTTCCTTGTTATACTGGCCATTTACACCAGTGGGCTGATTGTGAAGACCTTTTACATCTTCATCTTTTTTATTCTTTTATTATTTTAATTAACAGCTAAATTTTAACATGACCAAGATAAGGGGCTTCCCCCGTATCGGGACGGGCGTAAGCCATAGTGCTGTTACCGCCCATAAATTTCATTTTATCTTATCTTATCTAAACAGCTAAGTTTTACATGACCAAGATAAGGGGCTTCCCCCGTATCGGGACGGGCGTAAGCCATAGTGCTGTTACCGCCCATAAAATTAATTTTATCTTATCTTATCGTACTAGAATTGCGCGTCTCTTAGCTGTTTGTGTTATGTAGGGATGAACAAACGGATCCGGATGCGGTTCCGAGTTTTGGATCTTCGAATCCGTATCCGAGTTTCGAATCTTTGGATCCAGATCCCGGTTTCGGATATCGATATTGGCACTTACAGCCTATAGTACTAGTGCATATAGAAAGTAATTTATAAATATCTTTGTTCATCAGATGATTCTGATAACATTTTAGGATGGAATGGGTCTTCTTTAGCAATTTAGGATTGTCTTCAAGTTGTTCACTTAAAGTTTTACACGACATGTTAAAGTTTGCTTTCACCTTAAGCATTGGCTGAATGGACCCAATTGTTATTTGCAACTTTTCCTCAACCCTTGTGAAAAATAAACCTCCACTTCATAAGGGGAATTGCTGCCCAGGAGACAATAGTTCAATTACGTCCCTGTAAGGTATATTACTGTCTTTGAGATTTGGTGGCCAGTAGTTATCAGGTATCAATCATGATCAAACGATTTACAGTATCATTACTTGGTATTTTCACTGAGCGAAGGGGGATGCTAACTGCATACCGGTCTACAGTCCACGCCACAACAAGCTTTATGTTTTGATTACGTAAGACATTCGGTGCCCACGTGGCGTTGCTTTTATTCTGTGAAAACAGATGTTTCCTTTTTTTTCATAGTATACTACCAAGTCGAAAGGTTCACTACAAAGAAAAACCATTCATTTTCACATGTTGTATTAGGCGTTGGATTTTTATAGAGCTTGTCAATAAGTTTCAGAAAATAAAAGACAAAAAATTTTTCTCAAACCTCTTCCAGAATAATACACGTGCATGGCTGATATATTTCCCAGCAGTTCCGTGGGGTCCGGAACTCCTCCCAAAGAACTCAGAGCTTACTGGAAAATTAGTATAACTTCAGGCGTAATTATATATATTTAATATCATTTACATACCCTGATACACTTTGGACCCCCTCCCAAAACCAACTTCTGGAGACGTGCCTGTCTGCCAGCGATGTTCTAAATGAAGTATGCAAGTGTAACAAAATTTACATTGATTATTACTATTTGGGATTCAGTGGCTTTGTCTTGTCTGGCAGCACTTCCCTCACTTCAGAAATCTGAATAAAATTTCAGATATCCGGATCCAAGTTTTGGATATCCAGATCATAGATTCGCATATCTGGATCCGATTTTCGAATATGGGGTCGTTCAAATATTAGGTCAGCATAATTTTAGTCATTTTAGACCCCCGTCCCCCTTTGTAAACAAGATTAAGCAGATTTCCTATCCGTAATACATAGATACCCAACAAAGTAAACAAAGCTTGAACCACATCTCTCATGGATGCTGACGTAATGTTTGAATAAATCCTATCTGCACCCGGATATTTTAGATATCTGGATTCGAATCCGAGTTTATGATATCCGAATCCGGGTTACGGATCTTCGGATCCGGATCCGAGTTTTGGTTATCCGGGACCTCTGAGATCCGAATCCTTTTGGGTCCGGATTCTTTTGCCTACTATTTTGTGTTACTAGGCGGATACGGAAATTGTCGGATGCAATGTGTGTCACCCTGTATATTTCGCTGCATCAAATAATTAATGCACTTAATATGCATAATTGAATTTGATGTATTTAGTTCTCTCTGCGTAAATCGTGTTAATTAAGTCATGATTTCATATTTCGCACTAAGAAGTGTTAACTCTGAGAACTTTAGAGTCAAACTATTAATGCAAACATTCAATATGTGCTTTCATAATATTTGTGTGCGATTTAGAATTCGATTTTTTACAGCCTTTACATTTATTAAATCCCAGCAAATGCTGCTTACAAGGCTGGTTCATTTTGAAAGCTTTTACTGAATTAACCAGCGTATGTACTCGAAATTAACATTTTATTTTATATCAAAATATGTCCATCAACATTAGCATTGCAAGTAACTCTATTTCAAGTGGACACTCAAACCTAGATGATATATACATTTTCGAAATCAGTGTACAAACCTGAGATCATGTGTCGAATTGTGCAATTGTCCAGTGGTGTGCCGTGTGGAAGAAATTGACGGCAAAGTTTTGGAACAACTGCGTGCGATACGTCCACATAAATATTTTCACAATATGGTATTCAGATGAGCTTAACTATATATTAAAATAGTATAATATTGAAGTGACGAAACTATTTCATTTGGTAGTTCCAAAATGCAGAAGACAATGTTACTATAGATTCAGAAAAAATGTTCTTCTCTTCAAAATAATAAGGATAACCAACGCATGATCCAATTAGTTAAACAGACATTTCTTGAGGCAATCAATGACGTTATCTGAAACAAGAACCCAAGAAAATGACACCTTATTAACATGATTACTTTTATGACTGAGAGCGCCGCAATTCATTAGATCCATCTTCAAGGATAGCCAGTGGAGAAAGTTCAATATTTACCACTTGCTGAAGATAAGTTGACGTTGCTTAGGATCAGATGTCGGAAAGATGTATCTCGTCTTAAAGAGTACCTCATAAACTATAAAGAAGCGAAGTCTTCTTTATAGCTATTTTTTTAAATGGTAATTACGTATATATAAAATTTAAGAACCGTGCGTGTTCAATTTATCTTCAAATTACAATGCCCTATTTCACAGTTGAAAGCGTAAGGAAAGTGATTTCCTTAAAGCGTTTTCGCCCTGCAAACTGTTGATCTTTAATAAATTTCATATAAACACATTTTTAACGAACGCATTGTTTTCCTCTTTCTGTAATTTAACTTGGCCATCTGTCTCTTTGTAACGGAATGTTTAGAGTATCAACCGACGTATGTTTAGAGAAAGTACTTTCACATTTGGATTCAGAATCCTTATTGTATAAAGTCGTTCTCAGATTTGTGATATTAAAATCTTCCATTCATTGTGTATATATATACATATATATATATATATATATATATATATATA
>JAGDQP010013874.1:27895-46674 GCA_022664845.1 Lepisma saccharinum
TGTTAAGACTATAATAAAGATTCGTAAGACTACTATATAGATTGCTAAGATTACTGTATAGATTGTTAAGACTACAATATAGATTGTTAACACTACAATAAAGATTGTTAAGACTACCATATCGGTTGTTAAGACTACAATATAAATAGTTAAGACTACTATATCGGTTGTTAAGACTACTATATCGCTTCCTAATGCTACAATATCCATTGTTAAGACTACTATATGAATTGCTAGGACTACCATACCTATTGTTAAGGCTACAACATAGATTGTTAAGGCTCTAATATAGATGGTTAAGACTACAATATAGATTGGTAAGACTACTATATAAATTGGTAAGACTACTATAAAGATTTCTAAGACTACTATATAGATTGCTAAGACTACAGTATAGATTAAGACTACAATATCGATAGTTAAGACTACTATATCGGTTGTCAAGACTACTGTATCGATTGTTAAGACTGCCATATGGATTGTTAACACTACCATATCGAATGCTAAGACTATCATATCTATTGCTAAGACTACAACATAGATTCTGAAGGCTACAATGTAGATTAGCTAGAATACTATCTAAATTTGTTAAGACTATTATAAAGATTGGCAATACTACAACATAGATTGTTTAAGCTACAATATCGATAGTTAAGACTATTATATCGGTTGTTAAGACTACTATATCCGTTGTTAATAATTAAAATATCGATTGTTAAGACTACAATATCGATTGTTAAGACTGCCATATCGATTATTAAGACTACCATATCGATTGTTAATACTACCTTATCAATTGTTAAGACTACTATATAGATTGTTAAGACTACAATATAGATGGTTAAGACTACAATATTGATTGTAAAGACAACAATATAGATTGTTAAGACTACAATATAGATTGTTAAGACTACAATATAGATTGTTAAGACTACTATATAGATTGTTAAGACTACAATATAGATTTTAAGACCACTATATAGATTGGTTAGACTAACTATATAAATTGGGAAGCGTACTATAAAGATTGGTAAGACTACTATGCAGATTGGCAATACTACTATATAGTTTGCTAAGACTACTATTAAGATTGCTATGACTACTAAATAGATTGTTAAGACTACAATATAAATTGTTAAGACTACAATAAAGATTGTTCAGACTACCATATCGGTTGTTAAGACTACAACATAGATTGTTGAAACTACAATATCGATTGTTAAGACTATTATATCAGTTTTTAATACTACTATACCGGTTGTTAATACTAAAATATCGATTGTTAAAACTACTATATCGGCTGTTAAGACTACCATAGTGATTGTTAAGACTTCCATGTCGATTGCTAAGACTGCTACATACATTGCTAAGACTACCATATAGTTTGGCAATACTACAATATAGATTGCTAACACAAGCATATATATAGTTAGGACTACAATATCGATTGTTAGGGATACAAGATAGATGGTTAAGACTACAATATAGATTGTTAAGACAGCATTATAGATTGTTAAGACTACATTACAGATTCGTAAGACTACTATATAGATTAAGACTACAATATCGGTTGTCAAGACTACAATATCGATTGTTAAGACTACAATATAGATTGTTAAGACTACAATATAGATTGTTGACTACAATAAAGATTGTTAAGACAACAATATAAATTTTTAAGACTACTATATAGATTGTTAAGACTACAATATAGATTCTTAAGACTGCCATATTGATTGATAAGACCACTATATAGGTTGTTTAGACTAGAATATAGATTGTTAAGGATATAAAATAGATGGTTAAGACTACAATATAGATTGTTAAGACAACATTATAGATTGTTAAGACTATATTAAAGATTCGTAAGACTACTATATTGATTGGCAATACTAATATATAGATCGCTAAGACTACTATATAGATTGTTAAGACTACTATATAGATTAAGACTACAATATAGATTGTTAAGACTACCATATCGGTTGTTAAGACTACAACATCTATTGTTAAGACTACAATATCAATAGCTAAGACTACTATATCGGTTGCTAAGATTACTATATCGCTTGTTAATGCTACAATATCCCTTGTTAAGACTGCCATATAGTTTATCAAGACTATCATACGGAATTTTAAGACTACTATATAGATTGTCAATACTACTAAATAGATTGCTAAGACTACTATATAGATTGCTAAGACTACTATATAGATTGTAAGACTACTAAATAGATTAGCAATAGCACTGTATAGATTGTCAGGACTACTATATAGGTTGCTAAGACTACTATATAGATTGTTAAGACTACAATATAGATTGCTAAGACTACAATATCGATAGTTAAGACTACTAAATCAGTTGTTATTACTACCATATCGATTGTAGCACTACTATACCGGTTGTTAAGACTGCCATATTGATTGTTAAGACTGACATATGGATTTTTAAGACTACCATGTCGATCGTTAAGACTACTAAATGGATTGGCAATACTACTATATAGATTGCTAAGACTACTATATAGATTGCTAAGACTACTATATAGATTGCTAAGATAAGTATATAGATGGCTAAGACTACAATATGGATTGATAAGACTACAATATAGATTGTTAAGACTACCATATCGGTTGTTAAGACTACAATGTCGGTTGTTAAGACTACAATATCAATAGTTAAGACTACAATATTGATAGGTAGGACTACTATGTCGGTTGTTAGGACTACCATATCGATTTTTAAGACTGCCGTATCGATTGTTAACACTACCATATCATTTGTTAAGATTCCCAAATCAAATGTTAAGACTACCATATCTATTGCTAAGACTACAATATAGATTGTTATGACTACAATATAGATCGTTAAGACTACCATATCGGTTGATAAGACTACAGTATCTATTGTTAAGACTACATGATCGATAGTTAAGACTACTATATCGGTTGCTAAGATTACTATATCGCTTGTTAATGCTAGAGTATCCATTGTTAAGACTGCCATACGGATTGTTAAGACTACAATACCAATTGTTAAGACTACAACATAGATTGTCTAGGCTACAATATAGATTGGTTAGAATACTATATAAATTTGTTACGACTATTATAAAGATTCGTAACACTACTATATAGAGTGGTAAGACTACAAAATAGATAGGCAATACTACTATATGGATTGCTAAGACTACTATATAGGTTGCTAAGATTACTATATAGATTGTTAAGATTACAATACAGATTGTTAATACTACAATAAGGATTGTTAAGACTACCATATCCGTTGTTAAGACTACATTATCGATAGTTAAGACTACTATATGGGTTGTTAAGACTACTATATCGGTTGCTAATACTACCATATCGATTGTTAAGACTACTATACCGTTTGTTAAGACTATAATATCGTAATAACGATTGTTCAGACTCGCATATCGATTGTTAAGACTACTGTGTCGATTGTTAAGACTACTAAATAGATTATTAAGACTACAATGTAGATTGTCAAGACTACAATATAGATTGTTAGACTACCATATCGGTTGTTAAGACTACAATATAGAATGTTAAAACTACAATATCGATAGTTAAGGCTATTATTTCGGTTGTTAAGACTACTATATTCGTTGTTAATACCAAATATCGATTGTTAATACTACTATATCGGTTGTTAAGACTACCATATCGATTGTCCAGACTGCCATATCGATTGCTAAAACTACTATATACGTTGCTAAGACTACTATATAGATTGGCAATACCACAATATAGATTGTTTAAGCTACAATATCGATAGTTAAGACTATTATATCGGTTTTTAAGACTACTATATCCGTTGTTAATATTAAAATATCGATTGTTAAGACTACAATATCGATTGTTAAGAGTACAATATCGATAGTTAAGATTACTATATCGGTTGTTAAGAGTACCATACCGGTTTTTAATACTACCATATCGATTGTTTAGACTTCCATATCGATTATTAAGACTACTAAATCGATTGTTAAGACTACCATATCAATTGTTAAGGCTGGAACGTAGATTGTTAAGGCTACAATATAGATGTTTAAGACTACAATATTGATTGTTAAGACAACAATATAGATTGTTAAGCCTACAATATAGATTGTTAAGGCTACTATATAGATTGCTATGACTACTATATAGATTGTTAAGACTACAATATTGATTTTTAAGACTACAATAAACATTGTTCACACTACCATATCGGTTGTTAAGACTACAATATAGATTGTTAAGGCTACGATATCGATTGTTAAGACTATTATATCGGTTTTTAATACTACTATACTGGTCTTTAATACTAAAATATCGATTGTTAAGACTACTATATCGGCTGTTTAAACTACCATATTGATTGTTAAGATTGCCATATCGATTGCTAAGACTACTATATACATTGGGGTGGAGCGAAAAAATTTACTTTTTCACTTATTTTCGAAATCTATATGGGGCTATTGCGGGAAAGTTGCCAAATGATCTCAGGAACAAGTGTTCAAATTTTCGGTCCATTTTGTTAATGTTTTTATCTCCCACCAAGGGCAAATTTGGCGCTTCTTTCAAATTATTCAAATTTAGCCGGTTTTTTGCATTTGTCTCGCTTATTTTTGAGGATATGTTAATGTTTGTTACATCGTTAGATTCGTCATGATACTGACATTAAAAATTTTCAGTACTCATTGTGACTATTTCGCGTTTTTCAGACGGTTTTGGCGGGAAACCAGATTTTCTATTCATACTTCACAGTACTCGTTCATTGTTCAGAATGCACATAAAAATTATATTTGTTTAGCAGCACTTCGCTTACTTCAGGCGGTAAAATATAATTGTACTCTGCATTTCTGCAAGTGCACAATATTATTTACACATCTTTCTATAACCCATAACCACGAGGAGGTGGCTGCATTTTAGTTCCACACATTCCCAACCCAACCACTCTACCTACAATCTGGGAATGTTTCTTTCTACGATTTGAAGAAGTCCTGTTTTGTCTCCACTTTCGATAGTCTTTTTCTGCTCTCCAGCCTCGCTCTGAAAAATCCGTCTCTGTTGACAGGCCCACAAACAGCACTGGAGGCTTCAGTGACAAGCTTGACAATCCTTTCTACAGACTGTGTGTGGCAAGGAATGTTGATGATATTCATTTGATCAACCTCGAGATGAATTTCCCCTTCCAAAATCCTATTGATCTCACTGCTTGGTATGTTTCTTGTTATAGATGGCTCGGTCGATGTAGTCCGTTGCGCTAGGGTTAATTGAAGGGACCTTGAACTTGCGAATATGCTCCTTCTTTCCTTCTGCCCTGGCATTCAGAATTCTCCTCAGCGTAAGTTCCCGAATATGTCTTCGTTCGTCTTTAACCATGGAAACAAGGATGTTTTCAGGATGACCAAAAAAACATTTCTTTGAATTACCGGGTCTACTATCTTCTTTAGTTCTTCGCTAAGGTACCGAGCGAATAGGCTCCAGAGATGCTTCGGCCCCTCCTCAAAATGCGGTTTGAACTTAATATCGAACCAAGTGGGAGCATACACCTTTAAGGCAAATGTAGCAAGCGTCTTCAAAGTCTCAGAAGGATTCGCTGTACCTATGTATTGTCAAAGAATTCTGTTGGCAGTAGTTAACCATCTCGACTGCGAGAGTTTTACAGGGTTCTTGCTTTCCAAGGATGTAGTGCATTGTCCACTTGCAATTGCTTGGCATATTTCGGAGAGGTATTGTTGGTCAGAGCTGAGATCTTTAGGGTCCACTGACGGCAGAACTGTGTCAATAGTTTCGTAGAGAGTCACTGGCAGTGTCTCGCACTTCTGGAGTTGAGTTCCTGTAGGTCCAGAAAACGTGTAGGGTCCGGTCGTAGGACCGTCCAAATATTGAAGGAAATGACGAAGTGGTAACTCATATACATGAAGTAGACAGACTGCTCACTGTAACGGTCTCCCCAGGTTTGTTTCAAGCTGTCGGATAACTCCACTGGTATGTCCAGTATTCACCACAGTTCCGTCGCAACCAAAGCCAGAATATGCTCTGTTGAAAATCCCTGCTTATCTAGCAATTGTAATAGTCCTTCAACAATGGAAGTGCTGGCCCCTGTCGATGGCGTGAAATGTCCCATATACAGAGAGCCAGGTTCCTGCACTACAGACACGTATTCTTCTTTAACAACAACTCGATGGAACTTTCCCCCCTCTCTTTTCTTGACTGATCGTGTTGTCGCGCCTTCCATCAAAGTAGAGTGCTCGCAGGACCGTCTCTTCATTTGCACATTGTTTTTGTAAGTGCTCTCTGCTTTTCTTCCTCTCTCGTCTTACTTTGCTCCTTTCTACGACCTTAGAATAATCATCTTCTGTTACGATTCCCACATCTCTGAAGATCGCCGTCGCGAGCTGGGAAGCATTTCTGTCTTACGTTCCAGTTCGATCACAAGCTATTGAAAAATTCGATATGGTTAGCCTAGCGGTCGGAGGGGTCGGTTTGAGTTCGTGCGGCGATTCTCTTTGTTTTTTCCGGCTAGGAGAAAACTCTTCATCATCATAGTTATCTGAAGAAGTCACAGAAACTTCAATGTCTCCGTTACTTTTACTATCTTCTTGCACTTCTAAAGTTTGTTTCAACTTTCTGTTCCTTGCTTTTTCTCTGTTCTCCTTTCTCTCTGCTTTCCTTAGTATTCGCTTCGTCGTTTTCGTATCCAAGCATCCAATGAACATCCTTCTGATAGTTCGCTGATCACACAGAAAATCACTTTCCATGGGAGGGATTCTTTTGAATTGCTCACAAGTACAACTTCGGAAATCAGGACATTTGCACGCTGCAATGTCGAAGAGAGTAATTCTGGTATTTTCCAGAAACGACTTCCTGGCCTGAATAGCAGATTCAGTTGTTTTCTTCACGCTCTTCATAATTTTGGAATACTTGTTGTGATACGAGCGAATCATATCAACAACTCGTTTGTGGGAGATGACTGGGATAGATGCCTTTGTCCAGATTTCCTGTACTTTCTTGTCGACGATGTCTGCAATTTCCGAAACAGGTTTTGGCTTTCCTGATTCCGCAGAGGCTTAGTCTCGAATCCAGAGATAGAACTTCAACCCATCTTCGACAGTTGGTAGAACAAATTCAAAAACTCCGATGGATTTCAAAAAATTGGACATGCCGAGTTCTTCCTAGTTTTCTTTTCCTTAACTTTACTCATTTATAAAGTCCGGAGTAATTTGATTTGACAAATTCACGGTATTCGGTATTTATTTATATTTGTAGCATTTTCAGCATTATCAAAAACAAAATAAATTCACAATCACATTCACACTAAACACTTGGTAACGTTGCAATTAACAGTAATATTAACAGTATTATCAAAACCAAAATAAATTCACCTTCACACTAAACACTTCGTAATGTTGCTTGCTGCTAATTTACTGTTATATACTTGTATAGCCTTTTGCTCATAAATTGGCTGATGCAATCTTGGCTACAAGTTTCAACATCAATAAGGGAAAAATCACATTCGCACTAAACACTAAAATATTTAAGCACACACTTTGTTTGTAATGCTGCTGTGGTGCGCAGACACTCAGAACGGGAAAAAGTCAATCTCGGCTACACTTCTAAACATCAGCGGGAACACTAAATATGGGAGAGTAATATGTAATTATGGATTAATTATATTATCCTTGTGTTTAGTATTTCGCAAAAATGTGCAACACTAACAGTGTAAGTGCAAAAGTGCCCATGAATCTGAACTGAAAAATTCTTACATACGAAAACTTGTGATTTTTTCAATAAATATATCAATTTTTCCCGAAAGAATGTCAAAAACGCGAAACAGTGACAATGAACACCAAACCTTTTCAAAGTCCGTGCAATAACGATTCTAACGATGTAAGAAACATTGACATATCCTCAAAAATAAGCGAGATAAATACAAAAAAAAATGCAAAAAACATGCTAAACTTGAAGGAAGCGCCAAATTTGCCCCCGGCGGGATATCAGAACATTAACGAAATGGACTGAAAATTTGCACACTTATTCCTGAGATCATTTGGCAACTTTCCCGCACTAGCCCCATATAGATCTCGAAAATAAGTGAAAAAGTCAATTTTTCGCTCCACCCTGATATACATTGCTAACACTACTATATAGATTGGCAATACTACAATATAGATTGTTAAGACTACCATATCGGTTCTCAAACTACAATATCGATTGTCAAGACTACAATATCGATACTAAAGACTGCTATATCGGTTGTTAAGACTAATATATCGGTTGTTAATACTACCATATCGATTGCTAAGACTGCAATATCGATTGTTAAGACTATCATATTGATTCTTAAGACTGCCATATTGATTGATAAGACCACCATATAAATTGTTAAGACTACAACATAGATTGTTAAGGCTACAAGATAGATGGTTAAGACTACAATATAGATTGCTAAGACAACATTATAGATTGTTAAGACTACAATAAAGATTAATAAGACTACTATATTGATTGGCAATACTACTATATAGATTGTTAAGACTACAATATAGATTGTTAAGACTACAATATGGATTGTTAAGACTACAATATAGATTGTTAAGACTACAATAAAGATTGTTAAGACAACAACATAGATTGTTAAGACTACAATAAAGATTACAATATAGATTGGTTAGACTACTATATAAATTGGTAAGACAACTATATTGATTGGCAATACTACTATATAGACTGCTAAGACTACTATATAGATTGTTAGGACTACTATATAGACTAAGACTACAATATAGATTGATAAGACTACAATGTCTGTTGTCAAGAGTAAATATCGATTGTTAAGACTACAATAAAAATGGCTAAGACTACTCCATCGGTTGTTTATACTACCAATTCGATTGTTAAGACCACTATATCGGTTCTTAAGACTACTATATCGGTTCTTAATACTACCATATCGATTGTTAAGACTACCATATCGATTGCTAAGACTGCTATATCGATTATTAAAACTACCATTGCCATATCGATTGTTAAAACTACCACTGCCATATCGATTGTTAAGACTACCATATCAATTGTTAATACTATAATATAGATTACTAAGACAACATTATAGATTGTTAAGACTACAATAAAGATTCGTAAGACTATTATATTGATTGGCAATACTACTATATAGATTGTTAAGACTACAATATAGATTGTTAAGGCTACAAGATAGATTGTTAAGACTACAATATAGATTGTTAAGACTACAATATAGATTGTTAAGACTACAATATCGGTTGTTAAGACTACAATATGGATTGTTAAGACTACAATAAAGATTGCTAAGACTAATGTATCGATTCTTAATACCACCAAAACGATTGTTACCAGTACTATATCGGTTGTTAAGACTACCATATCGATAATAAAGACTGCAATTTCGATTGCTAAGATCACTATATACATCGCTAAGGCTACTATATTGATTGGCAATACTACTATATAGATTGCTAAGACTACTATATAGATTGCCAAGACTACTATATAGATTTTTAAGACTACAATAGAGATTGTTTAGACTATAATATAGATTTTCAAGACTACAATATCGATTGTTAAGACTGCCATATCAATTGTTAAGACTAGTATATAGAATGTTAAGGTAACAATATAGATGGTTAAGACTATAATATAGATTGTTAAGACAACAAAATAGATTGTTAAGACTAGAATAAAGATTGTTAAGACTACAATATAGATTGGTTAGAGTACTATATAAATTGGTAAAACTACTATAAAGATTGGTATGCCAGCTATATAGATTGGTAAGACTACCATATTGGTTGCTAAGACTACAATACCGATTGTTAAGACTAAAATATCGATAGTTAAGACTACTATATCGGTTGTTAAGACTAGTATATCGGTTGTTAATACTACCATATCGATTGTTAAGACTACTATATCGGTTGTTAAGACTACCATATCGATTCTTAAGACTGCCATGTCGATTCGTAGGACTACCATATCGATTGTTAAGACTACAATATAAATTGTTAAGGCTACAATATAGATGGTTAAGACTACAATATAGATTGTTAAGACAACAATATAGATTGTTAAGGCTACCATATCGATTGTTAAGACTGCCATATCGATTGCTAAGATTGCCATATCGATTCGTAAGACTACCATATCGTTTGTTAAGACTACAATATAAATTGTTAAGACTACAATAAAGATTGTTAAGACTACAATATAGATTCGTTAGACTACTATAAAAATTGGTAAGACTACTATAAAGATTGGTAAGACTACTATACAGATTGTTAAGACTACCATATCGGTTGCTAAGATTACAATACCGATTATTAAGACTACAATATCGACAGTAAAGACTACTATATCGGTTGTTAAGACTACTATATCGGTTGATAATACTACCATACTGATTGTTGAGACTACTATATCGGTTGTTAAGACTACCATATCGATTGTTAAGACTACAATAAACATTGTTAAGACTACAATACAGATTCGTTAGACTACTATATAAATTAGTAAGACTACTATAAAGATTAGTAAGACTACTATATAGATTATGAAGACTACCATATTGGTTGCTAAGACTACAATACCGATTGTTAACACTACAATATCGATAGTGAAGACAACTCTATCGGTTTTTAATACTACAATACCGATTGTTACCACTACAATATCGATAGTGAAGACTATCGGTTTTTAATACTACAATACCGATTGTTAACACTACCATATCGGTTTTTAAGACTGCCATATCGATTGTTAAGACTACCATATCGATTGTTAAGACTGCCATATCGATTGTTAAGACTACAATATCTATTGCTAAGACTACCAAATTAATTGTTAAGACCAGAGTATAGAATGTTAACACAACAATATAGATGGTTAAGACTACAATATAGATTGTTAAGGCTACAATATACATGGTTAAGACTACAATAAAGATTGTTAAGACTACAATATAGATTGTTTAGACTACTATATAAATTGGTAAGCCTACTATGAAGATTGGTAAGACTACTATATAGATTGTTAAGACTACCATATCGGTTGCTAAGACTACAATACCGATTCTTAGGACTACAATATCGACAGTTGAGACTACTATATCGGTTGTTAAGACTACCATATCGATTGTTAATACTGCCATATCGATTGCTGAGACTACTATATCGATTGTTGAGACTGCTAAATCGATGGTTAAGACTGCCTTATCGATTCTTAAGAATACTATATCGATTGTTGAGACTACAATATAGATTGTTACGACTACAATAAAGATTGTGAAGACTACCATATCGGTTGTTAAGACTACAAAATAGATTGTTAAGACTACAATATAGATTGGTTGGACTACTATATAAATTAGTAAGACTACTATAAAGATTAATAAGACTACTATATAGATTATGAAGACTACCATATTGGTTGCTATGACTACAATACCGATTGTTAACACTAAAATATCGATAGTGAAGACAACTATATCGGTTGTTAAGACTACTATATCGGTTGTTAATACTACTATATCGATTGCTAAAACTACCATATCGATTGCTAAGACTGCCATATCGATTTTTAAAACTACCACTGCCATGTCGATTGTTAAGACTACCATATCAATTGTTAATACTATAATATAGATTGTTGAGATTACAGTAAAGATTGTTAAGGCTACTGTATCGCCTGTTAATACTACCATATAGATTGTTAAGACTACTATATGGGTTGTTAAGACTACCATATCGATTGTTAAGACTGATATGTCGATTCGTAGGACTACCATATCGATTGTTAAGACTACAATATAAATTGTTAAGGCTACAATATAGATGGTTAAGACTACACTACCGATTGTTAAGACTACAATATCGACAGTAAAGACTACTATATCGGTTGTTAAGACTACTATATCCGTTGATAATACTACATATTGATTGTTGAGACTACTATATCGGTTGTTAAGACTACCATATCGATTGTTAAGACTACAATAAATATTGTTAAGATTACAATACAGATTCGTTAGACTACTATATAAATTAGTAAGACTACTATAAAGATTAGTAAGACTACTATATAGATTATGAAGACTAAAATATTGGTTGCTGAGACTACAATACCGATTGTTAACACTACAATATCGATAGTGAAGACTACTCTATAGGTTGTTAAGACTACTATATCGGTTGTTAATACTACCATATTGATTGTTAAGACTACTATATCGGTTGTTAAGACTACCATATCGATTGTTAACACTACCATATCGGTTTTTAATACTACAATACCGATTGTTAACACTACCATATCGGTTTTAAGACTGCCATATCGATTGTTAAGACTACCATATCGATTGTTAAGACTGCCATATCGATTGTTAAGACTACCATATCGATTGTTAAGACTACCAAATCAATTGTTAAGAAAACAATATTGTTAATATTGTTAATCAATTGTTAAGACAACAAATAGTATAGAATGTTAAGACAACAATATAGACGGTTAAGACTACAATATAGATTTTTAAGACTACAATAAAGATTGTTACGACTACTATATAGATGGTTGAGACTACTATATATATTGTTAAGACTACTATATACTTTGGTAAGACTACAACAAAAATTGTTAAGACTACCATATCGGTTGTTAAGACTACAAAATAGATTGTTGAGACTACAGTATCGATAATGGAGACCATTATATCTGTTGTTAAGACTACTATATCGGTTGTTAACACTACCATATCGATTGTTAAGACTACTATATCGGTTGTTAATACTACCATACCGATTGTTAATACTACCATATCGGCTGTTAAGATTATCATATCGATTGGCGAAACTGCCACATCATTGTTAAGACTGCCATATCGATTGTTAAGACTACCATATCGATTGTTAAGACTGTCAAACCGATTGTCAAGACTACCAAATCGATTGTTAAGACTGTCATATCGATTGCTGAGACTACCATATCGATTATTAAGGCTACAATATAGATGGTTAAGACTACAATATAGATTGCTAAGGCTACAATATAGATGGTTAAGACTACAGTAAAGATTGTTAAGACTACAATATAGATTGTTTAGACTACTATATAAATTGGTAAGCCTACTATGAAGATTGGTAAGACTACTATATAGATTGTTAAGACTACCATATCGGTTGCTACGACTGCAATACCGATTGTTAAGACTACAATATCGACAGTTAAGACTACCATATCGATTGTTAAGACTGCCATGTCGATTGTTGAGACTACCATATCCATTGTTGAGACTGCCAAATCGATGGTTAAGACTGCCATATCGATTGTTAAGACTAACATATCGATTGTTAAGACTACCATATCGATTGTTAAGACTACCAAATCAATTGTTAAGACTACAGTATAGAATGTTAAGACAACAATATAGATGGTTAAGACTACAATATAGATTTTTAAGAGTACAATAAAGATTGTTATGACTACTATATAGATGGTTGAGACTACTATATATATTGTTAAGATTACTATATACTTTGTTAAGACTACAACAAAAATTGTGAAGACTGCTATATCGATTGCTGAGACTACCATATCGATTGTTAAGACTACCATATCGATTGTTAAGACTGCCATATCGACTTTTAAGACTACTGTATAGATTTGTAAGACTACTATAGAGATTGGGAATACTACTATATAAATTGCTAAGACTACTATATAGATTGTTAAGACTACAATAAAGATTATTAAGACTACCATATCGGTTGTTAAGACTACAAAATAGATTGTTAAGACTACAATATCGATAATTAAGACTACTATATCGGTTGTTAATACTACCATATCGATTGTTGAAACTACTATATCGGTTGTTAAGACTACCATATCGATTGTTAAGACTACCATATCGATTGTTAAGACTGCCATATGGACTCTTAAGACTACTTTATAAATTGGTAAGACTACTATATAGATTGGCAATACTACTATATAGATTTTTAAGATTACAATATAGATTGTTAAGGCTGCAATATAGGTTGTTAAGACTACAATATAGATTGTTAAGTCTACAATATAGATTGTTAAGACTACAATATAAATTGTTAAGACTACAATATAGAATGTTAAGACTACAGTATTGATTGTCAACACTACAATATCGATTCTTTAGGCTTCAACATGGATTCTTTAGACTACAATATAGATTGTTAAGACTACTATATAGATTAATAAGACTACAATATTGATTGTTAACACTAGAATATAGATATTTAAGACTACAGTACCTGTATTTTAGTCTTAAATATATCTATATTGTTGTCTTAACCATCGATATTGTAGTTTGAGCAATCTATATTGTATTCTTAACAATCTATATTGTAGTCATAACTAATACCATACTAACACCAATCGATGTGTCCTACTGCCATTTGGACATCTACGTTTAGTTCCATTCATTGCACTCCAAGTATTTTCATATTACGAACAATGAAAATTTCTCTGCAACAGGCAACATTTCCGGCGGCCATTTTGAAAACGGTGACCCGTATATAAAATATTTTTGAGGAACACATTGTGTCATTTTCCAAGACCTTTTTTAATAAACCTTCACTCGACCCATGTTGCCATTGGAGATTTTGCAGTTGACCCCTGGGGCTCTGTGATGTGGGCCCTTAGATCTCTTGCTTTTAACGGAATTTTATAAGCCCCCGACATGGCTACATTCCTGCGCAACCAACTTTGTCACATTTTGTTTCATTTCGAATGTAATTGCGGTCGCAGTGCTAGGTGGGACATATATATATATAAGCAGTTTCTAACATACCTAAACGAAAGCAGAAATAGATAAAGTAACTTTAGATTGGTACTTAGTCACAGATGACGTTACATATCCCTTCCTTACAGTAGTACATTTCACATTATATAAAGTAGTTCAACCATATAACGCCACTCAGATCCTTAATGCCACTCTACGGTATTTTGGAAATGCTTAACGCCTTGATTAACAAGTCCCATTTTCAGTCTGGTGAACCAAGAGCTTTCTGCATTATGTTTTTATTTTATATATGCACTTTTGAGATTGGACTTATCCCTATTGGATTTTAAATAATTGCATCACCTCCAATTCCGATTTCCTACCAACTTACTTACGATGGTTACGAAGAAAAAGCAAAAGATGGCAAAAGATGGTTACGAAGTAATGTTAGTGTCATTTAATAGATCTTTTTATGCTGAATCAAAGTCTGGCCTGTATACTTTTCGTTTTGTAGTTTTCGAGTTAGCCGCATGGTGGTGAGCAAAATTATTTAACTGCTCATAACTATTGAATGGGACGATAAAGAATTAAAATTCCAACGTCATTTTGTGAACAAGTTGAGGCAGCGTTCAGGTATCAGTCTGAAGTTAATCCAGCAACATATCTGGTCGCAACTTATCAAAATATCCAATTTAAAATGACTTGAATGAGAGAAAGTAGTAGCCAATACAAACATTGACGCATAGATTAAGAGTCTATATTACTAAACAAGTTGAAGCTGCGATTCTGCTAACAATCTCAAAGGCTCCGATCTCCTGATAGCATTTTAACCAATTAAGCATTATTTTTATAGGCTGGCAACACTGACAATTGCAGTGCTTAGTATCGGGAAAATTCATATTACTTGTGTAGAATAATGTTTATTCCAAGTTTGGTGCAGCTATGTGTGCCTGAATGGAAGTAATTTTAATAATTGTTTTTTTTAATGTGCTGGCAACACTGAACTACTACTGATTCGGCGACTCTGAGCTGGTGTATCTAAGATCTTTCGAACACCTCATGGTTCATAAGATATATTTTTGGCATGGGCTGCCAACACTGACAACAGGGTTCCTGGGGAATCTCAATGGTTAGCTATTATATTTAGCTTTTCCCCTTATAGAAACACTTATACAAAGACGTAGTGATAGCCCCCGCAGCCCTTCAATGCGGGCCCCTTTGTCTTAGGACACACACACCCCCAACAGCACAATTTTATTCACTATTATTTACATGAGGAAAACACAAAAATTTAATTCAGCAAATCATGGAATAATATGCTTGTGGAAGCACTATGATAGTTCAGCAGTATTTTTGTCTCTGTTTTTCGCTCATGATTTATTTTGCAACAGTGTTGAACTTACAAAGACACGTAATGAAAAACATAAGGCTGGTTATCTGTCATCTAGGCTGATTGTTTATTAAGGCCGGGTCGCCGCTCCTGATCTTTCGCTACGTTTGTAATGAGCAGGTCTGGGGACTAACAATCGATGTTTACGTTAAACAATGTTGGCGGAGGCGTCTTATCGTGATTGTTCTAGTGATTTCTGTGGCATAATAGTAGGAGATATAAAACAATTCGGTTAAGTTCAAAACTGAACGTTAGTTTCGTTTATTTCCAAGTCTGTTCTTGTGTAGGAAGCCAGGGACTGAAGTGGTAGATTTTCTACCAGTTCCTTCATTGTAAGTTGAAGTGTTAGTGAGTTGTAACTATGATCTAGTGTTTAGTGCGGCAAGCTGAAATGTCTGGGCCTACCAAAAAAAAACATATTTAAGTGATGCTATGAAAAGAAACCTGAGACAAGAGAAAGAACGTTCGCTTGAAAACCAACCTCAACTTTCTTTAAACAGTGACAGTGTATAGTGCAAGAATCTCAACGTGTAATGAAATTCAAGAATACGGCGTACAGTCGAGTGCTAGTAAACCTAACTCCTATGTCGGTGGTGCTTCAGATGATATCAGCAGAAGAGATGAGAAATCTGTTCTCTAGGGTGAGAAGTGTAAAGACAATAGTGTCGGGATGAGGTCGGGATGAGTGAAAGTAAGGCAGGGAACATCGAAACACGTAAAACAAATCCAACAGAGGTCACTTTCAAGCTAATATTATCGATTCTGACTTAAAAAATATAATACATACGGGTTCGTGTCGTCCGCAAGGTCCGTTTCCCTGTGACAATAAGAATATATGTTTCTCTATAGAGTATTACGTTAAGCAAACATCATCCGGTGAAAATATTCTTCGCCTTTTGTTATGTTATTATACGTTGCTTATTCTGAGCCTTGTTGAATATTTACATATATAAATTCAAAATATTACAACGCTACCTGGGTAAATGAGATTCAAGACTGGCAAGGTATATCGAGAAAAGTAAAAGGGCATGAACAAAGTCAAGGTCATGTACAGACTTGTGCAACACTTTTGTTGTGGAAAAGCGACAACGCTATTGATGCCATGATTGATTCAGATTGAGGCTAGAAATTAGCTTTTGGAGAGAGGCACTGAAGCAGATAATTGATGTAACGCTTACTTTGACATCATGTGATCTCGCCTTTAGAGGGAATCGCGCGAAACTCGGTGAGATAAATAGCGAGAATTTTGTGACTATTATCTATTTACTGCCTAAATATGACCCAATACCATCCAAATTGTTTCATATACGTCGTGAGAATAAAATCTCAACGTACTTAAGTGCTCAAATTCAAAACGAATTGAACTGCATGTTGGCTTCAGAAGTGGAATCTAAAAGTGTTTCCGAAATGCAGAATTGTCCTTTTTCTCCCTTATACTAGATACTACTCAAGACATATCGAAACAATATTAGCTTAACTTTGTATTTCGATATGTTACTGTCGAAAACGACATGAATGGCGCGCCAGCAGAATTAAAAATTATTGGAAAGTTTTCTTGACTTTCTGAACATTTCCGACATCAGCATGAAAGGACTTGCTAAATGTAATCTTAAATTTTACGCAGAATAGACATGTTTCTGTGCTTAAGTGTCGAGGTTAGCTGACAGGGCAGCTGTAATGAGTGGTGTTCAAGCGCGAATTCAGAAATTGGAAAAGACCGCATCCTATGTCCACTGTGTGGCACATAATCTCAATTTAGTAGTAAACGATGCTGTAAAAAATTCCAGAAGTTATCTTGTTTTACGAATATACTGAAAGATTATATATTTTATTTAGTAACAGGAACTTTTACAAGAAACAAGTGACCGTAGCTCAGGCGTATCAGCAAATGATACCTACATTGAAACTTATGTGTCTGAGAAGATGGTCATCAAGAGATGATGCTTTAAAAGCTGTTCGCCGTAGATATTGTGACATTATGAAATGTTTGTCTCGTATAGATTTACAATACAAACACTCGGATGAAAGAAGAGAAACCAATACCTTAAGGAAATACGTGGAATCCTATAAATTTCTTTTGCTCACTGTGAAACAGTCAACTATCCTACAAACGATAAACTTGATATCAAAAGTGTTGCTGTCACCACAGGAAAGTCTAGCAGGAGTGTCTCATATTTTGGACAATGCTACAGAAACCTTGGCGGAATGCCGAAACAATATCTGTAAGGTGATGAATGAAGCAGAAGAATTGTGCAAGTTATGGAGTGTAAAATCTGAGTTTTCATCTAAGCGAAGAATTCGTGCGAAAAAATTTTTCGACGCATTAAGTGAAGTTCAATGGCTTACAGATCCTGAACTGTCTTTTAATACCAATGTGCTTTACTCAAATTTAGACATTGTTCTTTCTCAAATGAAAAATCGGTTTTCTCCTCTCGAAGCTATAGTAGTACATTCGATTGCATTTCCTCAAAGTTCGATTGCATTCAGCCGAAAAGTTTTGTGATGTATTTGTAAATTTTCATCAGAAGAAATGTTACCAAAATAAAACCTTTAATGAGTATAAAATGAACTATAACCGAACCAACGAAT
>JAGDQP010013875.1:0-18926 GCA_022664845.1 Lepisma saccharinum
TTAAGAAATACTATTATGGACTGGAAATTGTTTGTACTCTTAATTTGTATTTCTTTTTTTAACAAACAGAGAAAACGATGATTGCAAGAAGCGTAGGGTGCTCTAGTCTGAATTGAGGTAGTTCTTCATTCTGAAATGAATTCCCATGTGAATTTGAATCCTGATGAAAATCACATTACACTAGTAAAACATTGTTCTACTGGGTGGTCTTTCCACTAGGAATGATTTTCGGGCCTGTAACACTGCATGAATTTTGGTATGTTGGTTATTATATGACTGAAGTAATACTGAGATTATCATAGTGGTGTCCTCTGGGGTTGAAGATATGTTTGTCACTTAGATCACTGTTAAACATTAGGGATTGCGTTGAAGCAATTCAATCGTGTGACGATACGGGATTTATAATACAAAGCTGGGGGGAATATTTACACAGGGGGTTTCTTCAAAAATTATGATTGGATGTTGAAGTTCAGTTGTTTCACTAGTATGGCGTTACTATCGGTTGGCTGAGCAACAAGAAGTCGATACCTTGTAGACTGGAGTTTACTGGAAGTCTATGATGGTGGTAGCTAATGATGGTACGCTGATCCCATTGGATGACGATTGAGGATGTACAGTATAACCAAAATTTGGTGACTTCATTGTATCACTGCTTTTGCTATCCGAACGCTTTGCGTAATTGTGCTTCTGAAGTGCTTGTCAATTGAAGTGTCAGTGTGTTAAATGAGGTTGATTGGATTGCTTATATATGCAGTAAATAAATTATACTATGTTGCTAGCTAAGCTAAAAGTTGAAAATAGAACTATGAATTATAAAAGTTAATAACATACGAAATTAATAAAATGATCAAAATGAAAAAGTTGCATAATTGGAAGTAAATTATGCCTACTATTGTAACGACCCAATTTTGGTTGGTCGCTGCATATCTTACCCTCTCTTCTTTTTTGTGCATCGTCTGCTTTTTCTTTTACTTGTCGGCGAACTGTTTCATCTTCGGCTTTCTACAAAGAGTTTCATTTGTCCAGATGACAATGTAGATAGATCAACCAAAGTACTCCTTTGATTGTTGTTTGGCGGGATCTGTATTTTGTTGAATTTCCATTTATTACTTGATATATTTTTTTTGCATTTTATTTTATCATGTTTTTCAACAAATTTTCTTTCCTAGAATATTTATAAACAGTTTAAAGATCTGATTGTTGTTTTATTTTCGCCGGAATTTTGGTGGTAACCCCTCCCTTTTCGCTCTTCCTTCTGTTTTGATTCTCTTCTCTGATTGACTGATTCCATTCAGCAGCTGTAAAGTAGCAGTCGACGAGGAAACACTGAAAAACTTATACTGCCTCCGAAATATACGTATATAGAAAGTTAAATCTGTAAGGCACCCTGCGCTTGTAAAGATTATTAATAATAATAGTAGCATCGTCTGATGTAAAAGAACGTCATTTTGGGTGGCTACTCTAGCCAATTTCTTAACGGAAGCTGTGAAACTAATTACTGCTATTGGCGTGTTTCTTTGTCCAAGATGGATGCCCATGGAAGGTTTCTGCAGGAGGAATTCGTGAAATTCATCAGTGTGTGAGGTGATCTGTTGTGGTGTTTGTGTGTGCAGTGGGCTTTCCTTGTTTGTTTAAATAAAAATATAATTTCATTTGTGGTTCTAAACCCTCTTCTGTGTGTGTGCAATTAGTTCAGTGCTGTATTTAATATGGAATTGGTGAGGTGTTTTCGTGTAGTGATGTGCACTGAAAGGATGTCTACGTAAATTTGACGGGCATCGGGGGTCGAATTACTTCAAGTAAAGTACATTCTGTCAAGAAAGTACCGGGAATTGTACATTTACAAAGTCCACTTTAAGGGAATGTTGAAATTCTTCTTATCGCTACGTTAGCACAACTGCTCTCTATGCTCACGCGGAGTTTGAGCGCCATCTGTCGTTTAGTTTGTTTACAATGCTCCATTTGTCAGTTCATCTCAAGTGTGTGTGCAATGTTTACAATGGATAAAAATATCGAACAAAGAATCTGTCTTAAATTTTGCATTGCAAATGGAATTTCGTGTGCCGAAGCGCTGAAAATGTTACATAAGGCTTACGGTGAATCAACTTTATCAAAAACACGTGCGTATGAGTGGTACAGTGCATTCATAAGCGGTCGAGATGTGGTGGAAGATTTGCCTCGCTCAGGGCGACCATCAACGTCTTCAACTGAACTTAACATCGCTAAAGTAAAGGAAATGGTGACTGAAATTCGTCGTTTAAGTCTGAGAGAGATAGTCGCTGAAATTTCTGTGTCTCACGAATAAATTCGTACCATTTTAAACGATTATTTGGGCATGAAACGCGTTGCCGCTCGACTAGTGCCGAAAGACCTGAATTTTCTGCAAAAACTCAATCGTGTAAGGGTCGCTGAAGACATGTTAGAACGAGTCAATTCCGATCCCACATTCATAAAACGCATTGTAACTGGTGATGAGACATGGGTTTACGAGTTTGACAATTAAACCAGTCAACAAGCTTCGGAATGGCGCCTTCCAACTGAGCCGAAATTGAAAAAAAGCTCGTCAAAGTAGATCAAAAGTGAAGGTGATGTTGACAGTTTTTTTCTATTATCGCGGTGTTGTGCACTCGGAATTCTTGCCAGAAGGCGAGACAGTAAATAAAGAATATTATCTGAATATTATGCGGCGTTTGAGAGAGCAAATTCGTCGAAAAAGACCAGATTTGTGGAAAGAAAATTCATGGATTGTGCACCACGATAACGCACCATCTCACAAGGCTATCATTGTGAATGAATTTCTGGCCAAAAACTCAACAAATCTTATCGAACAATAACTGTATTCCCCTGATCTGGCTCAGGCCGACTTTTTTATCTTTCCAACACTCAAATTACCACTTCGAGGCACCCGTTTTAAGTCGATAGCAGACATCAAAGAGAATTCGCGGCGAGTACTGAAGTCGAATCCGGAAAATGCGTATCAAAAATGTTTTGATGATTGGATTATTTGTTGGCGTAAGTGTATTATTTCGGAAGGGGCCTACTTTGAAGGCGATACACTAAATTTGGATGAATAATGCATATTTTGTGTTTTATTAACCAATTCCCGGTACTTTCTTGACAGAGTGTATGTTTAATGTCTTAAAGTTCCTCTTTCTCTTCCGAAAAACCCAAGTCTGGTTCACCTACATTTAGATAGTTAAATCTCACCACAGTAGAAAATGATTCGTATACGTTGAATATATTTCCTTGTACTGTAGTGGATATCATCTTTCAGAATGCATGTTAGTTTTCCGTTCAGAATTTTTGTTTGCTCTTTCGGAACTGATATGTTCGAAATTACACGACTTTTCTACAATAAGCACGGTTGTCAAAGGTAAGATTTTAACGATTCGCTATGTTTGTTTCGGTAATTAGAAAGGATTCAAATCTTCGCTGCGTTTGCAAACCGTAAGCCAATTTCGTTCATTGAAGTTTATGTTGAAAATTTACACCTAACCCAGCTATAGCATATCATGTTTGTATTTTCAGAACGGGAGTAAGGCTGTGTGAAGTTTGGAAAATGGAAATTACATACAAATTTATTTGACAACGATTTTGAAACATAAATAGAAAATTGCTGCTCATTTGCTATATTGTGAATAAATCTTTTCGTTGATAGAAATATTACTCTTTTGTAATTGTAGAAGTTCTGTTTAACTGGGCTAAAGTATAGTATGTTTACCACGTTTGAGAAATAACCTAATTTTTCCTTTTGAAAAATAAGAGTGCGAAATCTGGGCTCTGTTATTAAGCAAAGTGCTTCTGTATTCAAGATAATCTACAATTTCAATATGGGAAATATCAGCAGCATCTTTGAGACGCGTTTTGATGTTCAAAAGATTCTCTTCAAAACTTTTTTCACAAGAAATTAAGCAATCAGCCTTTTGCACTGCGTTTGTGAACTTTAGTAAAATAGATTACATTTTTACCAGTTACTTATTGTGTCAAGGGTTTAATTATGATGTAGATTACCTACCGTCGCTCTAATATTGTTGGAAAGGTTCTCAACCTTTCGTTATTTCAGTCCGCATGGTGTTAATTTTTCCATATGTGAGAATGGTTACAAATGAAATTAAAGTTTTACATTTTGATCTAATGCTTCAGTAATCTTAAGGAATAGTCAAATCAGTTCAGCTTATCTAAATTTTCGTGTTTAATGTTGACTAATGCACGGCTGTATTGAGTCTTGTACTACTTCAGGGGCCTTGTTGCGTTAGGTCACTAAAATAGCGTCTTGTGTTCTGCTTTCCTGCGTAATATTCTCGCCTGCGTCTTCCCCTTTCATTTGTTTTTTCCAAGGTGTTTTAGCCTTCTGCTTTTTGTTAACTCTGCATTTCGGGCACTTCTTTCGGGCTTCTTCCACGCATGCTTCGTGTATAGACTAGAATGTGTTCTGTCTTCGATGTGGCTGAAGCAGGGTGCTGATGGGTACGTACCCTCCCTGCCTTCAGGTTCGATAGCGGTTTTCTTCGTTATGTGCCCCCTCTTGTGCCGTAATGTCGGCTTGTCTCCAAGTAGGTTTGACCACATTGAGTCTGGGTAAGCCCCCTTTTTGCAACAGGGTGCCACGGGCCCCTGGTTTGCATGTCGAGTCTACCTACCTTTGTTGGAGCAGCTGGGTACATTCCACTATAATAGTTGAGAAATCTTTCATGGTTTATGTATTCTCTACATTTGGCATTTTGGAGTTATATGTTTATAAACTAAAACTATGATTAATATATCTGATATATGTACAAAAGTAAAACCCGGTTTGAGATTAAACGAAAGTTGATGAAACTTCCGAATTCTGTAAATTATGGTCTCTGTGAGTTTTCTATAAAATTATGGTTGATTCGAAAATGACTTGTTATTAGACTCAGTATATGCATGGAGTGGAAATGGGCCTCACGTTCTGACTTCTAAGGGGCAAAAGATCATATCATTTATTTCATGAGTTCTTACCTCCAAGAAAGTTATGTAAGTTGTTCAGAAGTGATGATTGCACTCCTGATTAGGCCTGAGCTCTTGAGAACAAATTTGAAATTTTTCTACGTTTTAGTAATGCGTAACGTGTCTGACATATAATTACAGAAAGTATAAATGATATATTTTCCTTGACGCACGCGCACCTGAAACATTACTTCAGCAGGTACAAGTCAGATGTCCATTTCGAAACGGGTTCTTCTGCAAAAATTTTGAAATTGAGATGTTGAGTTCGTTTTATCACTTTCAAACACATTAGTAACATTTTGCGATTCCAAAAGTGTTCAAATTCATTTGAATTTCGTGAGTCAAGAAAGGACAGAAACATAAATAACAGTAATAGTTGCATATAATTGTATATTTTCCAATATTATTTTGGAAAATAAAAAAAAATATTGGTAAACTACTACCTTCTTCAACTATTTTAAGATACATGTAAATTTTCCCTAGCGTTTAAAAGTTAGAAGTATATAACAAGTGAAGGGTCCACGGAAAGAAACGTCAAACTGCAATTGTAATGATATTGAGAAAAATGAAATATAAAGTTTAAAGAGGAATATATCGCGGTAATGTGTGACGTTTTACCGAAGTGGGAATATATGCAGAATAATTCTAAAATAAACTATTAGATGACATCGTTTTCTCAATTTTCATAAAAAGTGGAGTTGACGTTTCTTTCCGTGGATCCTAACATTTATGGTGCTTGAACAAGCACCCGTTTGGAAATGGACGCCTGGAAAGATAATTAATTGCTAGTCTCTGTTTTCCACATATCTATATAATTTACTAATTCCACATTTTTGGTTATGTTTGTTTTTCCATGCTTTGAAGTAGTTTTTTGGCGTTTTATTAATAATGTTGATAATTACTTTTATACAGTGCTTAGAAATTACTTTTCCTTCAAAAACAAACAAGTTAGTCTTGATATCATCAACAGCATTTATTTTCACTGTTTCTTTCACTTGTATTACTCATACGTATACTGAATACTTATATTGTTCATGTTACTTTTGAGAGTAAACAAGGAAGTACGGCATATTGTTAAGGAACATTAGAGCCTATTTATACCTTTACCATATTAGGGTCAATATGCATTATTTATAATTTTTGGTGCCTCCCACAACCCCCCAAATAAAATCTTCTGGAAGGAACACTGTTTGTTTTGTACCTGGGGAGACCTCATTGACCCATTTAATTAACCTTACGTAGCTGATCTTATGAAGAAATATCAAGTGAATAAGCAACCCGTTAAGCAGCTGTTTTTTAACGTTTTCGTTAAGATTAAACATGTTATATCCCGTATACTAGGTGAAGGTGAAGAATATAGCACATCTATAATTCCCTGACCAAGATCCAACTAAGATTTCCTCAGTGTTCAGACGGTATTAATCTCGCCGTGCATTTTTGGTGGTGGTGGTGGTGGTGGGGGAGGATTTCGCCACACTCGGCACCGGTCTCGACAAGTGAATAATTGCTCGTTAAGATAAGTCAGTAGAGCACCTCGATAGTGGTCGGTGGGTGACGCAGTAACTCTGCCGCCTCAGGATTCTTGAGCGCTTGCCTGTAGTCGGATGGTTGAAAAGCATGACTCTCCCTCCACAATCTCAATATTCATTATCATGCTTAGATTATAGCGAGTGAACGGGAAGTTCTCCGTGTTACCTAGTGAGTCCCTTGCGAGTTTCCCAGTTTTCGGGATAACGGGGAAGTAGAATTTATAGTCAATATTAGCAGTCTGTGCTCATGATTGTGTTCGTGAAACGACCTCAATCAAATTCGCTCGCCCCGGGCCCCAGGTTGCCTTGCGCAGCCATTGGACCTGTTTATTATTTCTGACGCCTACTAGTTACACAATGCAATACATTGCATCACACACATTTTATGATCACGTATGCTCACATAGCTACATTACCCATGCATTATACTGATTAGGTTTTCAACAATAGATACTGGAACAAAACATTACTTACTTTGCTGAAATAACAGCAAAATATTTTTTTTGCTCAATATGTCACTTCAACTGGAGCTGCTTTCACTCACGCCGCTCGCAAACAAATGAGTCGCCACAAAACGCTTTCTCTTGTCTTGACGTATTTACGGTGACATCTAGTAGCACCAACGGAATGCTGCAGAGCTACGAAGGGTCGGTAAAAAGAAACCTTATTTGTTTCGCAAAATTGCATCTTAAACACATATAGCTGTTTATTACTAACACTCAATAAAAAGGGAATCCCGTGAAATACTTCTTAATCACATTGACGATAAACTTCTTGTAAGATAAAATTACGCTATATGAAGACAACGCAGAAGCAATTTTCCAAAATATGAATCATCAGTAAGTATTGGTGTTATTATATTTTATATTTTCTCCCAAAATATTTCAGTGCTCTAGTTCTATCAAAATTACAGAGTTGAAACCGCGTCACTTTCGCTGGCCCGGTAACCCAGCTTGACCCGAACATATGTGATACGGTCCAAAACTTGGCTCGAAAGACCCGACTGACCCGGACTAAGAACTATATTGAACTGGTTATTTTTGGCGTCGTATTTTTTATGCTCCAGGAGTAACATCACCGATCAAAATAAGAACTGAAAGAATCACTGTTCAAACGTAAGGAAATAATTAAAAACTCTGCTTTTCCCTCCGGGTCACTGGGTCGAAACCGGACTAGACCGGGTCTCAAGCACAGACCCGGTGACCTAATCCAAAACTTGACCCGATGACCGATTTCAGTTCTGATTACAATCACATAATAGTATATGACATTCCCACTTCCTGCCGAGAGACCGATACTTTTACGAAACTAAAAAGGTGTGTGCTTGCAATTCCTAGGTGCCCGTGTTGCAGAATCAGCGTACCAAATACTGCAGCTGCAGACCTCGAATGGTGACGCAAGTTCCATTAGTATCGAAATTGTGGGCGAAGATGTCGATGAAACTTCTTAACGCTCTGTGACTACACTCGGAAAAACCCATTTAGAATTATGAAAAGTGAACCAAGAATGTTTGCGGGACTATTTCCGGGATTTTGATACAAGATTATGTGAAAAAGAAATTTGACGCAAATTCCAGAAACGTTTGACGTTTCAAAATACATCACTCAATGAGCAAGTTATTCAAGTTTTAAAATTAATAAAATTCCTCGTTTTGAGGGATTAGATCAGCTTTTTGAAAAAAAATATTAGTGTGTGAAAATATCTTTGAATTTGGTGTGAATTCGAGAATAGTCTGAATTTGTATGTAAATAAAGAAGGAAGTTATTTGTGTTTCAAAATTCCGGTATTTACCGCCTTATTAGCAGTTTTTTTTAAAGAGCTGTTCAGAGGTGAATTTGTTATTAGAATTTGACATGAACCACTGAGTCTCATTCGGAATTATTTAAGAATGTTTTCTTACGTAGTCAAAATGAAAAACGGTACCGTAAAAAGCCATATTCATTCACCATCAGTGAAGTAAGGAATTATTATTAAATTTTATTTTTTAATTAATCAACTGCAAATCTAAATGTGTAATAGATCATTAAATAAGAAAGAGCTTATTATAAGATAATTATTTAAATATCGCATAGAAATCACAAGCAATAAATCTCAAAATATACCAACTGAATAATGTGAGGTAAAATAATCAACGAGGAAGGAAGGATTACGATTTCCAGACAGTTTTAAATCAAGTTGCTGAGCATTTCTAGTCGATCAATCTTTTAAATATTTCAATAGGTAACGTGAGAAAACTAGCTTCGGCAATATATTAGTCACTCATTACATTTAACTAAACTTTATTGCATAGTATTTCTTTTAAGGCAACTACAGAATCATAGCAAAATCTTCATTTATCTCTTGAAATGTTGAGGTTCATTGCAGAAATAAGTAAGCTGGAGTTTATGACAAATTAGGGCGGCTTTCCATGTACGCGCTAACTGTGTGCTTTGTTTGCAATTTTTATTAATAATCAATAAAAAATACTTAAAGAATTGTTTCAATTGGCTAACAGCCAAACCGCAAGCACGCGGCTAGCACGTGGATGAAAATCCAGTATTAGGCCGACATTTTAAGCACGCGCTAGTCGCATGCTTTGTTTGCAATTTGGATAAATAGCCAATTGAAACACGTACTCGTATTTCTGTTGGCTAATCAGACATCGCAAGCAAAGAGCGCAGCTAGCACGTACATGAAAACAATGTTGTAAGATGTATTCAAGAATACTTTGAAAATTAATTTTTAGAAACTAAGTCCGAGAAATATATTCAGAACTCACTTTACAAACAAATGATAAACTCACAACATTTTTTGTACATATTAACAAACAAAAAACGAAGAGAATGTAAACAGAAAAGATGTGAATGCAAAAAATATTCCCAGTAATATTCTTTGTCTTTTATCTATGAAAATAATTTTCTGAATCCTGGTTTTGTATTCTTTTTCTCCTAACATCTTCATTCAAAGTTAGAAAGAAGTTTCTCGGAAGGAAAATAAAAACGTAAAAAAAAGTTATCAGCAAATAAGCTTCCTTTCTTTTCCACTTCAGAGGCTTCGTAATAAGTAAGGAAACAAAAGAAGATAGCGGAAAGAAATATTTGTGGGCTTCGTAAATCACACAGGTTGATTCCTGAACACTTTAAACTTCCAACATTTTTATTTTAGAAGAACAACAACAAAAAAACTGGAAGAAAAACTTTATAATCTTCTTTTGTGAATGTCAACAACACCCAATTTAATATTTCTTCTCCTTCTCTCTTTTTTTCTTTTTGTGCTTCTTTACCTTTCATAATCAGTTTATAAAAAGTTTATAAGAATTTCATAAAAACTTTATAATCAGCTGAAATTATCTTTACCTGAGCTTCTAATAAATAAGAAGAACAACTTTTTTTACAATCTTAGCGAACCATATTTCCTGGTGGATTTATTTTATACTTTCTTATTTTTTCTATCTTACATTATTTTTCTTTAATGTCAGCACTTTCATTTGTTTCCGTTTGATTTGTAAAGGTCAAACTTTAAGTAGTCATTTGCTAGAGAAATATAAATTAAAGAATACAGTAATTATATAATATAGAGAAATACTTTTCTCTTCTGTCGGTAATTTTCCGGTTGTTGAGGAAATAACTTACTACCTAACAAACAGTAGGCAACAACCTGCTCCCCGATGAGAATAAGAGGGACTCATAGTATATGACTGGGTCATGTAATGGAAAAATAGAAATGCCTATCTTGTATTCGTGTTAGCAATGCAACAGTGACTAGATACGAAAATAAGTTTCCTTTGTCGTAGTTGTAATGTACAATAACATGTTCATTGCTTAACATACTGTAATAGAGGGTAGATCAGAAACTAAGGTTAAATTTGAAATAAGCTACAATGTAAATGTACTAAATGTGCCGATTATAGTTTACTCTTTATCGTTTCGCTGTGGGAAAAACTGACTCTAAATGTCCTATGTGCCACGAGTAGATTACGCTTCTTACTAATAACTGCAAACTTCTCACTCTATCAGTACAAACGGTTGGCCCAACTGCATATTATGGAGGAAACCGTAATTGCTGGTCGTTTCGACAAAATAAAGTTAACTTTGAACCAATTGCAGACAATAGTTGGCCATTCAATTATAACGCCAGCGTTAGCTTAACCTTTGTTATTTGTCGTGCGCATATTGTTCACGACCGAAAATACACAACTGTAGACAAAGGAATATATCGTGATGTCATGTTTGGTGTTTATACCGCGTATGATAGAAAACAAATTTACTTGATTTTCTAACCTTCGTCTGTAAATTGTATAATCAATTGTCCAGTGCGTATAAAGAAAAAAATAATCTAATCTGACTTTTCTAAGCTATTACATTGAAGCAGAGCACTTTTCGAAAACAGAGAGAAGAAAATGTAATGCTTCTTAAAAATAAAAATAAAATTGAGGGAGCAGGGATTCGGAGCAGGGTCTACTAACACACTGATGTGATGCTTTTTCCACTTTTTTATTTTTAAATTTTAATAAATTTTATCTGAAATTGTTACAACAACCAAATGACTTTTTCGCCTTTTAATTCAATACAATTAATATGCTGGCCTTACATACTGTGCATAATTCTGGAGTCTCCTGCGTTTGTCGATACTTAAATATCTCAAATGTAATTGCGTAATACATCTTTCTAAATTGATAGATTCTCTTTCTCTTAACAGAATGTTTGAAGTTTGTAACATTAACCACCTATCAAAATAATTTCTAGTATGAGGAAAATAATCACAATTTAGATTTGTTATTATTTATTCGACTGCTCTAGATGATTACTATCCTTTGTAATACGTTCCATTATCTGAATGTATTTGTCCCATATTATGTTGTTATGGTTACATACTAACATTCGATGCTGTAAAGTGTCTACATTTTTCACATATAGGCTCCTACATTATTCCTTTTTGGAATAACATAAATTTTGTTTCAAATATATTATGCACCAATTCCAACATTACTTGATGCAAGCTATGTTGCAACCTTAGTTGGTACGAATTATTGTTTCGTTCTGTGTTGTTTATATCGATAATCTGTTACTTTATTTAATACTTTGGATTTTTCTCTCCATTATAAACAAATACAATTGTTTTACATTTGATTCCTCAGTATGTATCTTTGCAACTAATGAATACGTCATCCAGATTAATGTATCGTGCAAATAAAAATATCACCTTACCGTGCATTAATATTGATAGATACTATAATTTCTATTTTTCATGACCTGCAAGACCACCTGACAAGAAAACGAGTTGGAGTTTTGACAAATCATATGTAAAAACTATGAAGTAATAAACCCTCACCTTGAACAACTATATTTTTAAAACTAATTCTCCATTGTCTACCGGTTGATATAAAATATATCTGGACGTTCGTAAAAATATTTTTTCCATAAAGAAAAACCTATCAATTTATTAATTTGAGCTTATATCATATTCGATAATGGGAACAATTGTAACATATATACACATTTTCTCAATATGTAAACATTAGAAAAATGCAGTCTAGATATAAATAAATGAAGTAATCCTGGTATTTTGTTTAATCATGAAATATCGTCCCGCATAGTTCTCTTTCATTATAGTTTGTCGTGTCTCTCGTATTTTTAAATCACTCTATTCCAAGAATCGTTATTTTATCCACAAATGGAATTGTCCATAATATTTTGTTTCCTGTGTTTTGTTAAAGACCATTATTTTCGTTTCATTTACATTTAGTTTTTATCCATGAAAACTGACTTTCTTTTCTATTTTATTCCATAGAATTTCATGTTCCTGGAGTGATCGTATTATACAACTTTTGCCGTATACATAATTAATTAGTTTAACATTAGCATCATTACCATGTACTCCCTATAGATTTTCTTTGTATCTAATTGATAATGGATCCTAATCAATTCCAAATAAATAACTTGAGTTTGGGTCTTCTTCATTAACCCCATTGTTTGCATTTATAGCTGCTAATATTTGATGGTTAACATTCAAGAACAACTTTCGATTTGGTAACATACATCTCAGAATATTTATGAATGCTCTAGGAAGAATTATTATAATTTTTTTCCATTGTGTGATATAAATAATGGAGTTGTAAATAATCATAAGAGCTGCTGCATCCAATTAGCAGTATTATCATTATTTAATATATATATAATAAATAAATAAATCACAGCCATATTCAATCCACTAGTGGATGAGGCCTCTCCCCGAAGGGAGGAGTTGGTCTACTGCTCCCACGCTGACCAGCCGGGTTGGGAGAGGAGAGTCGAAGCTCTCACTGTGATCGCTACCTCTTTATTCAGGTAGCTCCCCAATTGGCCTCACGACGCTGGGTGGACGCCACACAGGCAACACCATCTGGAGTACTGCAACGGTCACCCGTCCAAGCACTGACCAGACCCAGAGCTGCTTGACTTCGGTGATCTGATGGGAACCGGTAGACCAGCTCGGCTAGGGCGTTATTCTCCCTCATATTCATTCAAAATTGTAGGCATTACCTTCGCTATACGAATTGAGAACAATTTCATTAACAGCTTATAACCAAAATTATAAAGATGCATTGAACAATATTTTTTCGTAGAGGAATCAGCGGTTTTTCTATAAATATTTCCATCATATTTGCAAACTTACTCCTGGGTTATACAGTTCTTCCATATGTAATTATACAAGTCTATCAAAATAGGGACTAACAATTCATGAAAGTTTAGGGAATAAACATCCGATTCCACATCTTAAGTTCTAATTAATTACCGAAGTCCTATCAAAACTTTAGAATAACTAAAGAGCATTATTAGCTGTTCACATTGTTCCGAATTTAATTGATTGACTTGTTCAATGTCAAGAGTACAACAGTAGTCTATCTCTTTGATTGAATATGTCAAAATAATGGTCTCAAATTCTTTTTAAACTGATTTTCCTTTAAGAATTACACCTTGATTATCAATATACTGATTTATGATTTTTCTCTCTCTCCGCTTATACGCTCGTTTCTTACAAGATAATATTGTGCTATTTCATTAATTTCTATTATTGAAATATGACTTCTAACAATTTGTCCTTTCATTTTTATGCAAGTTAGATAATAAAGCCAGAATTCGCCTAACCTTGCGAATACCAGATGGGTAATTAACGGTCAGTATGACACAGCTATAATAGTTTATAATAATATGACAAATGTTCAAGTTTGATCCGAACTTTTTCTAGAAAGTTTGTTAGATTAAAAATAATATTATTTTTAATTCTAGAGCAGAAAACGCATATATATTTCTGTTCATCTTTTCTTTGAATTACATGTTGCAATATTTTTTATAGTTCGCACATAATCACTATCTTCTAACAACTCTGCGTTTAGTTTCCAAATATACGATGGTTTTAATTGAATATTTCCCTGATATGCCAACTAATAAAATAAACTTCTGTAGTCCGATATTGCATGTTAGACACATTAAATTCTTTAAACATTTTTGTAGGTCAGTGGTTGTATAGAAGCAATCAATATGGCTGCGTCTCTTGTAGTAGGAATATGTTAGTTTATAGGTATTTGAAAAAAAATGTCCATTTACGTTCACTAAATTGAAATCTTTCAATACACAGATTAAGGCTTTGCTTATATTCCATTGGTGTGTGGAGTCCGTAAGAAAGAGTGTGGCATTGCTGTCTGAATCCCAGGTTAAAGAATATTTATTTAATCTTTGGAGTTTCATGCTGATTTCGTTACAGAAAAAGTCCTTCCTAAGTTGCTTATTGGAAAGCCACTCGGTAATTGAGCCGTTAAAATACCAGGGATTTGTAATTACACATCATATTTCCAGAAGAATGGATCTACAAATTTGATATTTTCATATCTCCTTTCTCCCAGTTCTACAGTTTTGTTTCGCTTGAATATTTTGGATGTGTATAAGTTATAATTAGTAAGTCATTTTCAGGAAGTTCTTGAAATAAAGCGATTTCAACGCTATTAAAAACACATTTTTGAAGAATGTCAGTTTTTTTTAAATAGCTAACGTTCCAGCTAGATTAAAACATAACACAGAAACCACTATTGTCATTGCAAACGCATGTGCCATTTTGTCACTATTGTATGATTACTTATGGTTACCTTTATAAATCAGAGCTGATGAGACTTACTATTTTTTAATTTAAAGTTCCCTTCATCCAATAGGTTTTTTTCGCCGCTGAATAAACTAGTTTGGAGCTGCCTGTATTCAGTGAATCAGAATTAGAAAGCATAACACGTAAACTTTCTTTCCTTTTTTATCACTTGCTTCATATTTTTTGCAAGCGTTATTTTGTTTATCTAATTCAATACCAACACTCACCCCCTCTCCTTCCCTAACTTGTTTCAATGGGACTTTCAGAACACGAAAGTTAAATAACACTATTGTTTTCACTAAGGTAGGATAAACAAACTTTCACTCTCAACAACTTCTTTATTATTTAATTAATCCCAAGAAGTAGTAAGTTTTATACAATCTTGTATCGATTGCTTGAGTGGTAATTATTTTCCTTTCATACTTTCAGAGGACATCTACAAGAGCACCGACCGATACAGAATGTTAGCCTCTTATCATCTGTTGTACACTGCTGTCAAATGTATCTGATTCACTTCCAAAGCTAAATTACGTGTTATCGCTGCCGTTGCTACCAGGAATTCATGTGAGAATTGAGGATTTTTTTCTAACAAAGGCACTTCCCGATATTTGATTTATAACTTTATTAGTAAAAACATCCTCCTTGTTAAGTTGATTATTCACTAAACAGTTGATTTTTGTGTGTTCAGATGATCCACACGCAAAACACACTTTCTCTTGTATGGGGCTAATTATCTGTATAGGATATCCATAAATGTTAAGAAATTATTGGAGATCTTTGTACATCTGACTAAAGGTTATTAATCTTATGCCATTGTATGTCTTATATATGTGGAAGCCAATACAATAAAGGAGAAAACTTTCACTACTTGTCAGAAACGCTGAAAATTGTCTTGAACCTGTTGATCAGAAATTTCTAGAAGTAACACGTAAGCAATATATGATATAATGACAACAAACAGTGAGGGACACATAACATTAGTAGACGACAATAACAACAGTACGTGGATACAACAGATGGTTGATATCGACATGAAGATGGAGTTGGAGTCGCCGAAGGAGGACCCCCCCGGAAGGCACCTATAAAACACCGCATCTCAGTCAACAGAGTATCACTCGATCCTGGGTGGTCATTCCTTCTCCTTCTACCATTCTCAGTTGGCTTCGCTTCTGAAACACTCCTTGACAAACAGCTGGCTACGCTCCTGGTGTCATCCTTGCATATACAGTTGACTACGCTCCTGATATGCATTTTTTGTACCATACCTATTTTCACACCTGTACACAGTTGGCTACGCTTCTGGTACAACCCTTCACGCACAGTTGGTTACGCTGGTGTCATCTATTCGTATATAGTTGGCTACGCTTCTGGTACGACACCTCATCCTATATGTTTTCGGCGGAGAACACCCAAAGAAGAAGAAGCCTATAAGCTACGCATTTTAAACTCATAGTATCCTGTAATTAGTTTTCTACGAGACGTTATTTTTATCAACGTAATAATTTTCTAATAAACTGGTTGTAGGCTAAAAGACCAAAACTCCCGTGTATCTAGTGTCTCTACCCAAGTACTCTATAAGATAACCATTAGAACATTACGATATTATCTTTCTTGCCTTGGGGAATATCTCAAAAGCTGGGAAACATGATTTGTTCAGTAGTTTAATGCTGAAAACTCTACTTGTAATTCGATTCATTATTTTGATATATTGCTGTCATATTTTGACGCCATTTCCACATTTAGTTACTCGGTATTGCAAATATATATATAACGTATATTCACTTGAACTTATTGTACCTTCAGCAGCTAGCATTTCATTTGTTGGGTAGCTTTTGTAGATTAGTTCATATTCTAAGCTGTGTAGCTGTGGTTGTTTGACTGTATCCTTTAAATTTTCCCATATTGTCTTCCAATTGTGTTGAGAATTTCTTATTTGCAGCCCGGGTTCATATTTGCTTTGACCCGATATGAGAAAATCATAAATCTTCCTGACTAATCATACATCAATTTTACTGTGAGTTTTAAGAGCATATTCCATTTCCATAAATGCCTTCTCCAAACACAAAATTAAATAAATTACATCCCTCGCTGTACGGGGGAGACAAGTGAAACGATTACCCCAACTCGTTGTGCACTGACAAGGGAGAGGGACGAGGTTACACGCTACGTACGTTCAAGTGTCCTTTTTTTAAGGTCTATCTTATTTTGTTCTTGGAGCCCACTGAAGCATTCTCCGCCCGGAGATCCTTAAGGGGGACTGCTTTAATTCCAGAATATTTTGCCCCAGGAAACCTCAAAGAGCTATTTTCATTCTTTCTTGACGTGGCTTAGGGGTATAACGTTGTCAGCTCTGCGACCTCGCCCTCTGTCCATCTCTAAGCCTTGCCGTTGTCAGTCATCTTCAGCCTGAGGTTGGTAATGGTGAAGCTGCTTCCCTTCACCATGATATTTTTGTTCATGGTTATCTTCCTTAGCCTTTGTAGATCCCTCTACTAACTGCAAGGCAGCAGAACTGGTTTTAGTTCGCCCCGGAATATTTCCGGTACCTACCATATTTGTCTGTGTGGCATTCCCCTAGGCGCCTGGTGGGAAACCAGTAACTCCAACGCAACTCTGTCAAGAGGATGATACTAGTAAAATCAATAAGATGTATACCTACGAGGACTACAGACAAATGACAATAAAGTAATTTCGGGACCCAAGGTGATCTTGAAATGTACTGAATATTAAAGAAAATGTGCATAAAATCGAGGATAATGCACAATATTGTAGATTTTTATAATTAGAAAGTATGGTTTCTCTGTTTCTCTTGTTTTACGCACGCAAACTTAACAAAACATTCTCTTCACAGTTCCAAGTAACAGATATATGTAATGGTTACTTTTCTATAACTGTATCTGCTTGTAAACGTTACCAGAAAATACCAATTGCTCCGCCAGTGATTGCATTTTCAAGCACTGTCCACTGTTCTTTAATGTTCGTTCTTTGCACTTACAGCTAAACTGTACCTGTTATTTGTTTTATCCTCAGCCAGTACCTGTTATTTTTCATCGCTGTGAATAAGCAAGACTTTCTGTTTTTCCTTCGGGGGCATAGGACTAAAAATAAGTTTCGGCCTATAACTATTAATATTTTAAGGTTTACAACATTTTCAACATTTTCTACTTCTTAAGTTGTTACTGTACGACTAAAATTTATCTAAAGCTTGACGGAATCCAATATACAGCGCTGTTGTTTCATATTGGGATTGTGTCAATAATGTTTCGACTAGCATCCGTGGGGGTGCAATCACCATCTATGGGCCCTTGCAAGAAGATGCTATGATACGTTCAGTGTGCGAACGTATCATTCAGTTATCTTTCCAGGGGTCAAAGTACTTCGATATAGTTTACTTGTAACGTAACTTACTGGAATATCATTGACAAAGCTTTTGATGATATTATGATAATTTGGGGTCTAAGATTCAACTTGTCCTCGGTACGAAGACATGATAGTACAAATTTCCGTTTTTAACTTCACGCTATCCAAAGCAAATGAAAAAATAGTTCTTCTTCCGAGATTCGATACTGTATGGTTTACTGCAGCATTACCTTAGAGATTGTAAACTTTTTCCTTCTCTCTACAATTAATTATTTAGTCACAGTGCTCCCTTTTCTAAACGAATGGCAACACTTTTGATATCCTCAGGATATGAATTTTGAAATATAATATGTACGTAATAAACAGCCTAATATATAGTTGGTACTCTTCTTTCTGTCCAATATATGTCACGTTAACACTTAATATGAAATACAAGACAATTTTCAATAAGACCTCTATGTATCGCTTGACTCTATATGCTAGGCAGATTTTGAGTGTACCCTCTGGGTGAGTGGTAACGCTCGCTGCCTTTTAATCAAGAGATCCCGGTTTCGATTCCGGGTGGGGACACAAGTGTTTCAGAGCCTACGTTAAAGTGTAGGTCCCGTCCTTAGAAGCTTACCAGCTCGTATAGGACGTTAATAACCATTCAATCAGGCAGATTTTGAAGGGTCTGTGTAAGGCAAGACCCTGGCTCCTCACTCCGAATAATGCATTGTCATGATTAGATTACACCTTCCTGTCATGCTTATTCTCGCTAACGAAACGATAAATTCAGTACTGTTGAGAAGTGCAGACGTACATATGAATGAATCTATTCTAGACTTTCACTGCTTTTAGCGATGGAGAGGGTCAAATGAAGTTCATGTCCTCCAGAGACCAGAATACCCTGACTTTTGTATGACTCTTGTGATAGCCCTAATCAGTTCTCAGCATGGCCTAGCAGCCAAGTGCTCTAGGCCTTTTTTGGTT
>JAGDQP010013875.1:19805-41166 GCA_022664845.1 Lepisma saccharinum
GCAAAACATCCAATGTGCCACACTCGAGTTCCAAATCAGAGTTGCTAGAATGTGGAAATATTTTTTTTGAGTATTCTACTATAGGTACATTTTACATTGCAGTAGGTACATGTTCGACTCAGCTCGTATTCATCATTCTCTTGCACGTATGTTGTTTGCTTGTGTAGAATAGACAGATTGAACTATTTAAGCTTGTGACATCGTAAGGAAAACTTTCTACTTTTTGCCGTGCATCGGTTGACACCTGATGTCTAGTACACACGCGTGTTTATTTTCTCTCTTCCATGTCTTCCTTCTTTGGCTGCTGTATTAGATTGCGTTCTTTCTACTAACCAGTCGAACGTGACTCTGCATTAACTAATACCCTTCGTCCATCCTTTGCATGCTGTTACGCTTTAATCATACACCTGATTCTTTTCCAGGCGGACTTCAATGCAAGACTGCTGTGACATCACGTACGCCTGATAGCACTGACCACTCGACCAACGAGGACATTTTTTTACTACACTGTATCTGAAGAGATGCGTACTCATTACCATCCGACTGGATACTTCTAGTCTCTCTCATTGCTAATAAATAAGACAAACGCTCGTTGACTGTCTTTAATTATCACCCCTGTCTGATACGCAACCACGCATTATTTTATAAAAATGGTCATAACATTAATTCTCGTTGAGATATCGATGTGCCGGCAATGAATTATTGTTACCTGTTGGCAACTCATCCCATTTGTGGTCCTTTCGACCCATCTTTAGTTGGAAGACTTTCTGGGAATCCCCTACTTCCTTTGGGGAATCCCTTGCGCCCTGCTTGTAGAATTTTCCAATATGCATTTTTGGATAGCCCGGGTGTGACTTCCTCTAATTTACTCTCAACCGCCTACTCTCCGATTTTTCGTCTTCGCAATAATCGTCTCTGAAGTTCATTTTCCCACGCTTTCGGCAGGCTGTAGCTCCGTAACGCCTCGGAATTTCCTCCCCGTTGTCTGGGACTTTTTTCTTTATTTTTCACTGTACTATCACCTCCCGAAGTTTGTCGGTCCGTAAGCTTACCACCCTGTATAAAATTTCCAAACATCTAAAGGAAAGTATCCACATTTCTCCCACTTCTTTTTTGGATGCTCATAAAATCTATTGTAATTCTCACATAACATGAATCTGAATATTGCATTAACTTTTACAAACGTTAAAGTATAAATGTTGTGACAGCAATAATTTCATCCATACAACACGAGAAATAATGTATTTTCCAATACAAAACAAAAAATGTATTTTTGAAAACAATGGGTCCCAATTTCGCCCACTATCTGCTGTCACATAAATAGCAGCAATGACTGAAATATTAAAAATAAAAACAACCAAGAAATCTGCTTATGACATAAAGTGGAATACTATGAATAATTATTGTAACAATTATGCGTAAAATACGAATGTCACTTTTCTAAACTAAAAAAGAAGGCTGTAAATACAAAACAAAAAAATAATAATAAATAAATAAAAACTCTGATTCATTGTAAGTTCAAAACACGAAATCTGGAGAAGTAGACTTTATTTTTAAACCACTCTTACTATTGTAGTCAAATATCACATGGAAAAAGTGGACCTGTTGCCTCTTTTGCAACACAGTTTTCATGGAACCAATTGTGACATTTTCTACATGCAACCCACTTCTCATCCTTGTTTTCTTGGAAGTATAGCCCTTCATTAATGGGACACTATGTGTCGTAATAAGTGCTAGATTTGGTGCTTGTTGATTGTCTCCTTTGCCATCTCTGTTTGATAAATGAAGTCCTTTAGCTTTGCTTCTACGAACTTACTTCCTTGTCTCTTTCCCCATTTCTCTCGCTCTGTTAGATGTCTAAAAAAGCAAATAGCTATATAGCAAATAATTGTCAAGTAGCAAATATATTGCGCGGTTTTCACTGAATTGCAGTTTGTTCTATTCTCTTCTAACCTAATTCACTTTCTTTACGTACTACAATGCCTCGTGTTAAATTTAGGGATTGGAAATTCGGACTCATCAGGCGAGTGACATTAGGACTCTCTTGACACTACAAAATGTGATTCTTCATACATCAAGGTAAAGCTCCTCCAAACTTATCAATGTATATTACAGCTCAATTATCATTCACCAAGCATGATTATAGTTACTACTATAAAGCTTACAGTTGCTGAAGCTCTTAGACAACGTGGGGATCACTGCAAAACTCCAACTACAAACGACCACGAGACATACCGCACCCTTGAAATCTTCGGAGATTACTGTTCGCGCGTTACTTCGGACGTGACGATCGACTCCAATAATTTCAAACTCATACTGAGAAACATACGTGTATATGAGTAAAAACAGACTGCTGGGCGAAATTTGGTTACTTTCCTCCAGCGATGCCAACTTAGCGCTTTTGTCGCTAGATCTATCGCCTTTTGAAGGCTTTTAGCGACACATTTTTCGATTTAGCGCCTAGCGCCAAGTATAGCGCCTTTTGAACGTAACTAGAATTTAATCTTATTTCTGAATATTCTTCTTTTTTTTTCAGAATATAGAAAGGCTTCTTTTGCTTTGTTTGTTTTCGAAAAAAATACTAAATCTATTTTTAAAAAATACTGTTGCCAAGCTCTTTTGTCTTCTTGAAACAGCGACTGAGGCTGGGTATACTGCTCGCTTCCCACATTCCAGTAATTTGTCCTTGCCTCGTTTCAGCGATGAAGATACTACGAAAAGAAAAGGAAAGGAGATTCAAAGTTGAAGGGACAGAAACTCCGAGATCAGGGAAATGTTAACATATGGGAAAGATTAGAGTAACAATGCAACCAATTGTGGGAGGTACACGACGAATCTCTTTCCTGTTTCTTAACCGCATATAAAATTGATCACTATTTCTGCTCCTCACTGTATTCTTAACAGAGAAACAGAGAAAGTACAAAGAAGATAATTCAACCCTCAATAGTCACTCGCTCTCGGATGTGACGAGTTTGAGACATACAGTGGCGGTAAGTTTCACATTTCGCGAAGTGGAACTCGTCTGGGATAGTGAAACCATAAAACAAGTTTGCTTTTGCTCATGTCAATGTTTTCTTCTTTCCTTCCTTTCTTTTTTCAGCTGAAGGTCTAGAGAGACTTTTACTATGTTTGTCTCCCTCTCATTTGGCTTCAGCAAAACGTTGCCAATATTTAAATCAAATAATTGAAAATAATTTTGATCTTTTGAAGTATTTTTAAACATTTGCGAAATAATAATTAAATCTTCATTGAATAAAGAGGCGTTCTAGCTTCAAATAAACCATAATACTATTGTTCTTCATTTCATTTTGTTCTATTTTAATGGTCATTAAGATTGTTTAGCACATTCTAGCGCCTTTTTTTTTACTGCGATCTAGCGACATTTTATATCTAAGAGTTGACAACGCTGCTTTCCTCTATTGTGTGATCAGCTTTTACTGTCGTCAGTGATTCTGTCATGTAACTTTTCGGAAGTACTAGCTGTACTCTGAAACACCAGTAATAAAAGCTTTGTGTGCATATAACGTATTTTTTTTTCTTGAGACATGTATTATTGGATTGTTTTGATAATTAGAGCACACAACCTTACAAGTCTAATTGTAAGTTCGCGAATAGAAAGCTATAACGTGTTAGAGGGGGGACAATTTCATCCCCCCTCGGATAGTGAATTATAGTTAGCAGCCAGGGATAAATACATTCCAGAGGGGAATTGTATCTCAATCCCCGGCCGTAATTCGCACCCTGGATACGTTAAAAAGGGTTAAGAGTGTGGGTTGTGGGTTACCGTGGGTTGTGAGTCCTCGTGGTCGGCGGTTTATGTGGCAGTTGGTCGCAAGTCACGTTTCCATTGACACACACCTCCCTAAGATATACTATTATCATGGTGTAGTGATGCCTTAGTGGTCGTTAGATTTCAAAGTATTATACATAGAATGTGCAAACAAAGAAGACCATTTCGTGATTTTTGCCCCATTCCTCTATTCTAAAAAAATGCACATAACAATAAACATCATTGGACTTATTACGGTCAAGCCGTTACTGGGTACCGATAGTACTATGTTGAATTATTTCCTTACGGTACATAAAATCTGTTAAACGCGTGTCAAATTACCACAGGGTATTACGGCATATACACTTGAAATGCGATTATTAAGAGTAACACACTGGAACTGGCTTTGAAACGGTTTAGTTACCTCGGACTATTTTTATTAAAATTTCTTCGTGGTTTCTACACTTCTTTGACTCATGCCTGCATAAAGTAAGAGAGAAAATAAGGACGATAGCGACCAGAGTCTTGCTTAAGGTACCAGCCAGGCATTCAGCTGGTGCAAGTAAGGGAAACTCTGGAAAAACTCAGTCAGGATGATCGGCCGCGAGGTTCCGCCTCGTGTTGACGTGTCTTCAATGTGCATGCATTGGAATCACAGCTTGATGTGTATGTAGCCCCAACTTTTATTATAATTAAAACACTTAATGAGATATGTTTGATCACAATCATCAGAGTGAGAAACGAAGAGAGACAAGAGAGACTTCGACAGCGCGAGAAAAATACATCAAAGAGAAGCAATTGGAAAGCAAATTAACAAATGTTAAGAGATCAGTGGATGGATGATTGTCATTAAAGATAGATATACAGAGCGTGGGAGTGCGAGAAAGATCAACAAAATTTACACACACATTCATACATATGGAACGCACTGACATATGTTCACCTGAAGCGAAAGAGATAGAAAATGATGTAGAATGATATAGAAAAAAGAAAAGATAGAAAATAAATGAAAATATACCACTGAGTAAAATTTAACAGTTAAAAGAATCAAATACAATGTTTTGACTCTTTCTGTATCCCATGTTTTCCTTTCTCACATCTTCACCGCTGAATTCTCTCACATGTCTATCAGCAGATTATTTAATTTGGTTAGCATGTGTAACCCTCCAAGGACCAGGTGAAATAGGGAAGGAGGAGGAGAAGTGATCATTCTTAACCAGACTATATACATAAAAAAATAACGTAAATAATCCAGATAAGATCAACCATAGATCTCAACCCCCAAACACCCCACGCCTCCAAGTTCAAGAAACATCACTGTGGTGAGAGATTGATGGAGCTCAATCCACATATAAAATTACTCGATACGTTCACTTTACTCTTAAATCTAATAACCAAATTAATGGAAATTACTATATTACTCACTAGTTTGATTTTCAAGGATAATGAAAGGATTTGAATTTTCTTATATTTTTAATAAAAAGTTACCTTTGAGAAGATTACAAAATCTCGTATGAGATTTGGAGACAGACATGCAAATAAATATTAACAGTAACTGAAATAATATACTTCGCAGATATGCACTGCTCGATCTTTTTTTCCACTCTGGATTCAACATATGTTTCTTAGATTTCTTTTCTTTAACAAACTATTTTCAAGATCAAAAATACTGAAAACGAAATACGCCTTGTGACATGAAGGAGGTATCAGAATATTCGATCCTACCTTTACGTTAAACGAAATAAAAGAAAGTTCGGTGGTCGGAACACCGAAAAACTAAGAATAATGACTTTACACGAGAAAGCAATAATACTGAAAATTATAATGACGACTAGAATCCTATATTTAAGTTCTAACGCTACACTATACAGATCGTCAAAAGGAAACTGAAATAAAATACTGTAAAAAAAGTCTGTTTATTTCTAATTAATTTGTAACTTTCAAACAACGTTAGAAAAATCCTCAATAGGTTTACTTTACCTAATTTTAAACCATTGGCTTTATTTAGCAAGTTTGAACTTGAGAAAATTACTACCAGTGAGCGAATTAACAGTGGGGATGCCCGGGATTTCCCCCCATGGTAAATAAGCTCCCCACCCTGACACATTAATTTTTCTTCCCTGTCAGGGATAAATTTCTCCCTCCTCCCTCGAAAATGTGTCGATCAAAATTAGATAGAAAATCGGAACATTTTTATTTGGCACAAGTTAAAACTATTTTCATGCAAGTAACAAAGGTATATGAACTTTTACTAGCAGCTAAGAAGCCTGTTTGGAAGTCATTTCATTTGTAATGGAGTAGCTTAATATGAAAGATTTAGGATGATTAATTTGATTTAGTAACGTCCTATTGGAAAATGAGACACTCTCTCCGCTGGTCTGGTGGTGGGAATAAGCTCGCTTAGCGAGCTGGTGTGCGGACGTGTTTGAGTCGAGTTCCTGTGGTTGGAGTCAAACAGCGTTTGTGCATATTTCTGGTGTGATTTGAATTACATACATTAATTTATCAAGTACTTAAGTATATATGATGGCACAATATTCAAACCCAATTCGCAGAATTAATACTATACAATTGGATTTACATGATTTACAAGGACGATTACATTTACCTACACTACATGACGCCATCGCCAGAGACCTAGGTCTACTGCCGCATGCACTTTTGTCAACTGAAGCGGATTTTTATTAAAAGAAGACATTCATAAAGGCACAAAATCATTCAATACTTCAAAGAGCGTTAACAAAGTGGGATGGCAAATTAACATATGAATCGGACAATGAAATCACAAACATACCGGTCAGTGAAATGCTTCCTGATAACATAACTATTGCTATATGGGTCGTGCCACTCGAGGTGGAAAATTTACAAATACGACAATATTTCAATGACTTTGGATCTGTCGTAAATATAAAGCGTATCTCGTTTCCCAAATACAGTGTTTACGCATTCAACGTGTATTCTGGGAAGTGTTTAGTGCTTTTTTCTAATTTACATCGAAAATTACCCACGTACTTTTCTATACAAGACTTCAAAATCCAACTTCGTGTGCAAGGAGAATTAGTATGTGAAAGTACAAATGATATTCTCGCTGATCATACACCAAGGACAATAGATCAGAATACTTCCAAACAACATATAATTCCATTATTCAAGGAAACAGAATTTCCGCTATTAAGTATCGCAGAGCAAAAACAGCATTCAGATAATCCAACAACTACTGGTAACCCTGAACAAGAAAAACCTGTGGAAGGTGACTCAAGTTACGGGTTAGCAGCAGGGATTGTAGTGACGTGACGATCGGGATTGTAGGACGGGGTCAGTTCTTGAATCAGCTGTTGAAGAACCCGTAACTTCTTGAGCCAAAGAAAAAAAAACAGCGTAAAAGATAATAGTGTGCTGTTGTTTTCCCCGTGTACTGATACCATTTGTATTGGTGAAGTTCGTGAGTGCAGTGAGAAGGACACTTGTGCAGTGTCACACTAGCCGGGTATAACTTCTGAAACGGTGCCCTCGCTCCAATCTAAAGTTGACGAAAAGGAAAGAAACGACTGCTTTTGAAAGTGTGCAATATAGTTTTTCCTGTTCGGAAAGTGACAGCAGTGAAGTGCAACTGCCAGTAGTGCTTGAATCGGTGTCCTCCAAACGAAAAGTTAAAAAAATAACAAGCAAAAAGAAAATCGAGCCTCTAAAAAGCGAAAACTGCCAATTTCAGTAACACAAGGGGAACTCGCTCCCAGGTGGCTGGGGAAGGAAACGATGAGGTACAACCTTTATGTCATAGTGATTAACAGGTAACACAGGTATGTAATCATTAGTTGTAAAAACAGAAATATTTTATGCGAGTGGACATATTAAAAAATCCACAATGAAGTTTTCTGTGTGTTTTTGGTGCTATGTCATTTTTAATATGACAACGCTCCAAATCGCGATGTTTAATGTCGCCCGTGCCGAATCAGAAACGAAAATTACATTTTTGAAACAGTTTGTACACCAATCATATTTACATGTAATTACAGTGCAGGAAACCGTAGTCCCGATGTGGGAAGTATCTAATTATAACGCAATACATAATTATCACTTACAGACAAAAACCGGAATTTCAATGTTTGTCAGAGGCGACATACAGTATACAAATCTTTTCATGCATGAATCGGGCAGATTAATAACCATAATGTTGCAACAGAAAATAATCATAATAGGTGTGTATTTACTTAGTGGGATGAGTAACAAGTGTCATCGAGAAGATTTCATAGAAAATGCGTTGGCAATGGAATTGCAAAAACATCACAAATATCCAATTATTATTATGGGTGATTGTAACACTATATTATTATGGGTGATATTATTATGAGCAAATACAGTTTAACAGGTGTGAACATCAGTTTGGCATTACAGAAAATATATCAGGAATTTCAATTAATCGATAGTTGGGAATTGTTGTTCCCCAGAGACACAGGAACGACTTATTTTTACTCAACTGGATGGTCGCGACTGGATGTCATCTATTATTCTAATCATTTTCAAAATAAAATCAAAACAATAGAAATAAAGAGGATGCCTTTCTCAGACCATGCGTCAGTACGGTCTACAGCGCCAACAGACATAAAAACTCATTTCTCTCCGAGTTTTACGTGGCAATTAAATAATCAAGTCTGTGAACTCAACGAATACAAAAAACTAATAGTGAACTTATGGGTTCAACATAATAAAAATATACCAAACAGAGTAATATGCAACTATGGTGGTGTCAGTTTAAGAAAACTGTAAAATTTGATACATTTTTTTAAAGTAGAGCGAAGTATGAAAAAGAACGATTACAAAATTTCTATGTAAATTTACAATATTACAATCAATTAGCTCAAAATGACATCAAATGGTACTATAAGGTGAAACAATTACAAAGTAAAATAAGATTATACCATATGAAACACATACAAGGTGTCCAAGTTCGCTCTAAATTAAACCAATTAGGTATTCATGAACCGGCAGTTTATCCTGCCATAATTAGTGAACGCAAACGGGCAAAAAGTAAAAGTATTATTAAAGCGTTTATTGATTCTAATGGTAAACATGAAGGGGGGGGGGGGCATTTATGGTGTCATACGACAGCATTATCTCAACTTCTATAAACAACAAACCATACAGAGCAGAACATCATTTTTTTCTCAGGTAGAGTTAATGCAACTTAATATAGACCAACAAAACACATTAAGTGACCCAATTACAGATAATAAAATTATTCTTGCCATTAACAATATGAACAACAATGCCTTGACAGGGTTTGATGGTATAAGACTCAAATTTTACAAAACTTTTAGTCAACAATTAGTACCTTTTTTGATCAGTCTGTATAATTTGTATTTAGGAAATAGAAAAATGGTTATGGAAATCGCTCAATCGTACGTTATCATGATACCTAAAGTAGGCCAGCCCAAATGTAATACTTCAACCAGTTTTAAAATGATTTCTTTGTTGAACACGGACTATAAAATATTATTATGAATATTTACAGATCGGTTAAAACCTTTGATGTCTGTGCTAATAGAGGAAAGTCAGGGAGGTATTACTAATACCAAACCTTTGCAAGTAATGCTTGCCTCTCTTCGCGAAGTCATTCAGCCTTACTAACACTCAATATTACCAGATTTTGCTGTGGTATCAACTGACTTTGCCGATGTTTTTTCATCGTTGAATTTAACTTATTTAGTGGAAACCTTACGTCAATTTAATTTTCCTGCACAATACAAACGATGTCAAATATATACGAGGTCCGTTCATTTTTTCTGAAAATCAATAAAGAGTATTACCGGGTTTAAGTATGGAACGTGGACTAAATCAACGAAGTTCTATCGCTACATACATGTACACGTTAGCAATGGCTCCCTTAACTCAATATCTTACTAATAAATTGCAAGGAATATATTTTCAGAACAGCACAATAAAATCAATTGTATACATTGACGATGCGATATGGATATCTCGCTTGTTAGCAGAATTAAATGTAATTATGGAAGTCTTGAGACGATTTAGTGCCGTGTCAAATATCAATCTCAACAAAAAAATCTTACCATTTCAAAATACAGGTAGGGTAGAGTGGAACAATCATGGGGCAACGGTATCCCAACTTAAATTTCTAGGAATTTGGCGGACTCATAATATTCCGTCCACCATTAGCCTCAATGCTGATAATTTACTTAGAACTATTACTGCTTCATTGCAAATATATAAGCAATGTTTTTTCACCCTTTTAGCTCGAGTGCAATTTATAAATGTCTATATTCTTAGCAAAGCGACCCATTACTTGCAATTGTTTCCGTTGCCAAATAAGAAGTTTGCGACAATTTCCATGCAAATTGGTCCTTTTATCTGGCGTTCAAAAACATTGAGTACATCGAAACACTTACTATCTTCCACTTGACAAGGGAGGATTAGGTTTAAAGAATTTGATGTTACAAGGGAGAGCATTGCTAATTCATCGCACTATGCAAATTTATTTACAATATACAGATACCTTCTCTGCTAAAATGTTAGAAGAAGTTTTCAGACAAATTGACGATCAATTACCGCTTTCTGTCAGGAAATGGCAGGGTATCTTGCCATATTTAACTGAGACGTATATTCATATTGCATATTTATTTCGGGCTGATTTGCCACTGGATATTCATGGTCTGTAAAACAATTTTATGAACATTTACAAAATAATGGACCTGGTTTCATACCAGCCATCCAAAGATATTTTCATCATATATGTTGGGATAAAATATGGCCATATTTAAAGGAATTAAAAGATAATTACAAAGGGTTTGAAAGTCAATATCAGGTTTTGCATCAGATTTATCCTGTACATAATAGATTGTATCAGCTAGGCATTACTGAATATCCAAAATGTAAACACTGTAAAAAAAAAACGATAGAATACTACACAGAATTCGAAATTGTGGAAAATTCAATCCTATCTGGATTCACAGTAAAAAAAATATTTTGCGTATTACGAGAGCAGCGTCATCAAATTATACGGTTGCTAATCTTGTGTACTTTCCAGCATTACGTGTGTATCCGAGAGCAAGATAAAGAGTTATCCTTTGGTTACTTGCGACTACAATTGAACTAATTTTAAGTTCACCAGAAACCACTAATGTTCAATATTATGTTGACTATATTAATTATCATTACAATAATGTCAGTGACGAATCAAAAACTATATAAAGGTAATTATAATAAGACTTTTATGTTTAGAATATGTTGTTTAAAAGATTTTTGCAGTCAAATAAAGTGATAGTTGGAAATCATACAACCATTTTCTAAACACAGAAGTGTAAAATAAAATAGACAATTTAGTCACACAGGCGAGTTACAAGGTTATTGTTGTAAATTTTTGGGTTCAATAAACATATTAAAAAAATAGTGGTTACCTTCGCTGACTGGTGATCGTGGGGTCCCGGCTCTGCCAAGAGATTTTTTTTTCCAAAGCGAGAGGGTCTGAAACGGTGCCCACCCAGGATCGTGATGCGAGTGGGGAGCTGCTGAATAAAATACAGTGGCGATTACAGTTGAGAGCTTCGGCTCTCCTCTCCCAACACGTCTGGCCAGCGTGAAGGAAGTAGACCAACTCCTCCCTCCGGGAGAGGCCTCATCCAGTAGTGGATTGCATATGACTGTAAACACACACACACACTCTCTCTATTCATCCCCCCCCCCTGGCCAAAAAGTTTAATTCGCGCACTGATAACTATTTTCAGAGAATGATAAGCTTGAGAAATAAAAAGGACCATTTGATTCAATTTTCTTTCGTGGGCCATTTCCAGATACAGTAGAAGTCCGATAGACCAGCGTCAAACAGTCCGGAACGCCCGATTGTCCGTCACCATCTCAGTTTTTTTTTCTGCAAACGCTTGTGAAAGACAGTTGAAAGCGCCTGGCGCGATTCGGAACCACTTGGAAGTGTTCACTACGCGTCTGCTACTGTTAAACGCAATCAGCATTGTTCGGAATCAATCGGAAGCGTTCGGACTTTACTCGGCTGATCTCGGCTGTCACCACACACAGGTTCAGTTCATTGTTTTCGCTGTACGGATTAGCTTATACCGGTAGTAAGAGGTACACTCGATAGTCCGGCATTTTCGATAATCCGGCACCGGTCCGGTCCCGAACGTGCCGGACTATCGGACTTCTGCTGTACCACACATTCCTACATTCAGAATAGTTACTGATAGAATTCATCTAATCAATATTACATACATCTACTCTACACTTCCTTGAATGATTATTACTTACTACCACTACTAACAATCATAATCAGAACTACAATAAGGAAAGAATGGACTGATCTTACCAATTCCATTGAACCACTGCTTTTCTTGGGCCATTTGAGAAATACTTCCCAGTTTTGTTTCAATCTTGAATTTTAATTCTTTACCAAACGATATGAATATTCTTCAAGTAATATTGCAATATCCTATTCAAGCCACAATATATATAAAAGTATGATTTTGACACACGTGCTTAATAGCCCAATCGGCATTCAACATTCGTGACTGAATTCGACTGCATAGAGGATTTCAAACAACTTCCTCACCAAAATTTTCTACTTCCTCAATCCTCACCGTTCGATTAACATAATTCATCTAACAGTGCAGAGCCCAAACCCCGCGTTTACATAAATTAATACATAAAAATGCCTGTAGATGGCACAAACATCGCTACAGCACGAGTGGCTCTGACCGTGATGCAGAAGATTAAAGATGAGTCATAGCTCAATGATTCTCAACTTCTCATAACAAGGTTCCATTTTTTTTATTTTTTAGAAATTTTAGAACACAATATCTTTGGAATTAATTTTGGTAACAACGGAAAAAATTAAGTTGTTACACACTGCCAGGTAGGCAAATTGTGTTATTTAATTATATAGTTAGGGTTTCGGATTTATTGATTTGCCTACTGTGATTTTCTTAATTTCAAAAGCTATTTATTTATTTTAATTTAGGTTGTTATAAACAACATATAATATTGCTTTACAGTCTTGTTTCCAACACGTTAATTGGTTTTCTCTTACTTTACGTAAACTGTTTTTTATTGGTCGAATCCATAATTGGATTTTATCTAGACGGGTCATTAGGACATCGTTCATTGACTCAAAGTTATTTACTTGGCAACGCTGCTATTAAGAACTGTCATTGGTTCTTCACATTTTAGTTTTATCTTTGAATATGGTGTCCCGTGTGTATGAATGTGCGAAGGTACATTACAATTTCAAGATGCAATAAAGAAAATACAACTAAGGAATGTTTTCTTATTGGAGATGTTTAAATCAAGTTATGTATATTGTCCGTATGATTGAATTATCTATACAGAAGATACGTAAAATCGCATCGATGTAAGATGACATATTATGTATTATCCTTCACATTTCTGCACATGACAACTTGCATAATTTGGAGTGTAGACCATATATTTCTCATTCAATGTGTCTGCCTGTTTAGATGCAGTATCGTACATTTTATATATTATAGGTTAGGCATACATTTAGTAGACGTAACCAAAAACCTAGCACACATGAAACAGAAAAAGAAAATCGTCGATGTATTGGCTTATTGTCTTAGCACGGATTCGAACTCAGAATCTTTCACGTAAAAGTTGTTTATCTATGCACTAAAGCTAAGTGGTGTTGTTGTTTTACGAAATGTTAATTTACTTGATAGGTATTGAGTGTCCTTTGACCTGCCAGATCTTCGCATTTAATCGCGAGAGTGATTGCGAATTTAGGATTTTGAAAAAATATGTTCGTATTCAATTAAGGTTAAATTGATGAAAAAAACAAAACAGCACGATGTATATGCTATGAGTATTGGTTTAGTTGGGTTACTGAAACGAGTAGATAGAAAAATCTTTGCACTTGTCTTGTAGCGAGAAACTAACATATACAAAGATTGAAAGGAATGCTCATAAGCAACATGAGAGTTTTGATACACTGCGTTTTCAAACATTTTGGACAAAATCATGGTGATTTTTGTTAGAAATAAAGTAGAACAAACAGTATTGTTGTCTTGTCAAATTTGTCACTTTTATACGGTTTCACATTTGATCATTATTTTTTAAAGAAATTTACTTATGTATTTTTCAGTAAGAGATAATGGTATTTAAGGAAAAAAATATCGGTAGCTGAGTTAGAACCAGGTTTCCTCGGTGATAGTCATTTACTTTAAACAACTGAACTACGAAGAGCACAGAAAATACGTGACGTACGAACTTTACTCCTTTAAAAAGTGCAAGATGTAAATTTTCTTAGAGTGTAGGCAATTATATAAGAACGTTATGCAGGAGATGCAGGATTTTGCTACTGATTGTTTAAATGGTATAAATTGGAAATATGTATTTCATCCTAAACTAATGTGTGTGTGTGTGTGTGTGTGTAAGAGAGAGAGAGAGAGAGAAGGAGAAATAATTACTTTCGAAGGCATCTACTGGGATTTTGCCGGGCCTAATAGATGTCTTTTACCTATTGAAGGACACAAGTTGATGAAAACAATTTAGTGTTTTCTCCAAATAGGTCATAGCATACTTTAATTCAGTAGGCCCTCACCGCCCTGGTCTACATTGCATTGAGAGAAGACATCTCATTTGGATTATCTTTGCAGTGGGTTTTATTTTCTGGGGCGGTGATCCCCTTCCCGCTGTTGCTCCCAATCCAATATCTTCGACCTGTTTGGTGCAGCCGGCTGCACCACATTGGGGAAAGACATCTTGAAATGTCAGACGAACACCTCCTGACGTCACATGGTGTTCACCCACGAGGAGTAGAACATCAAGGAGCCCAGTGAGGACCTCGCTGACAAATCAAGACGTCCATTCGGAACAAAATTTGCTCCGAAAAATGAAAAATTTATAAAAATTTCTTAGCAACAGCTTTTACATTGTTGACAAGAGCATACGAGAAATAGGATAACAGATGTCAAACAATTAAAAAAACATATATAAAATGTGAAAATCATTATTGTGTAATATGCACTGTTAAATACTAGAAACAATCCACAACTTAAAATGATTCTGTAATAAATTTATGTTGATATATATAAGTACTATGCGGGATCTATAAACAGGAAAGAAAAACAAACTAACATCCACGTTAATACTTCACTACGTACGGTACAGGAAGCACATTATATACCTCTTATATATCACTACATACTATACACTATATAACATACTATATAGGCAGTTCTATTTCAAATTTAAACACTGATCTTATAAGCAAATTTGACATTGAGTTTCCCAAACGTAGCAAATATGTCAGGTAATAATTTTCACTTTACGTATAAGCTTTCATATGATAGCAAGTTGAAAATTATCCAGAAAGTTCTTTCCGTGCAAAGACCGAAACTCGAAACCTGGCCTCCCAGTTGACGGTTGGTCCTGTACTATTTGAGCTACCACCATCACGACCAAGCTTTTTGCACGTAAAGTAGTCATATTTCTTGAGCCTCAGCTAGTATTGTTGCGATTCATGGGTTCGACCCGCCTTTACTCTCAATTTCTGTCTCCTCTTTATTTTTGAAAATTTATTTTACAAACAAACTAAAAAGGCAATAGAATTCATTGGTGGCGTTTTGCAAGTTGTCTTTATCAAAAGAGCAAGCTCTTGAATGACATATCGACATAACACGAGGCAAACGTTGCATCAGGTGAACTTCTTGCATCAGGTGAACTTCATCACCGGACATTGCCTTGTTAAAAAAAAACAACATAAAAAATAAGTAAACAATAACTACTCAATTTCTGAAAAAATACCATTTATAAAAACAATGAAAAAATAAAGCAAACGTGGGTGATGCTTCCTACGTCACGCTCAGTGCATGTCATGCTTCCTGGGTGTTGCCCGACTCATTGTTTATATAAATTAATAATAGTAATAATAAAACAAGGGTTGGTTCCCACCGGATTTCTACCACGACGCACATCACGTATCGTGTCCTGCAATGGCAAGGCCAACTTGTTACATTCAGGTAAGGAACGCATTTTTCTAAGTTGGTTCCACGTACCCAAATCAGTCATGTCGTATCGCCATATTGTAAAATTTAAGTCAATAAACCAAAACAGTCCAATCTCTAAACTCATCAAAACATAATACATAAAAAGTTTCTCTTCCATTTGTTCCAAAACGTTTTCACGTATTAATAAATAATTTTAATTTTAAAAAATCAGGCCGCCAGACCCACGTAAAATTCAAGTAATTAATAGGTCTCAATCTAAAAATTTAAATCCAGTTAAAATAAAATTAAATTTAATCATGTTTTAATCTTTATTCCTTTATTAATTATCATTTTTATTGTTATTTCTATTTTACAATAAAATGTTAAAACATAGTTTTAATCTCTACGTTTTTCCAAATATAAATCTAGAAATTTACTAGCCCGCATGCAAAGTGAGTTACCCTCCATCTTGGAAAATGATCGCCGATTTTCACTTTTTTATCATATCTCCGTAACCGTTGGAAATATGAAAAAAATAAAGAGATTAATTTAAAGATCATAAAAGAATACATCTTTTTGGTCCTTATAACTTTTGTCCTATCTCTAACGGTTTTCGAGAAAAACGTAAATTCAAAAATCATGCTTTTAAGTTGTTGGAAGTTTACTTTTAAAAACGTAGATTAATCTCTAATTTCACGATATTTTAATTTACGTTTTTCTCGAAAACCGTTAGAGATAGGACGAAAGTTATAAGGACCACAAAGATGTATCTTTTATTATCTTTCACTTTTGTCTCTAATTTTTTTTTTCATATTTCCAACGGTCACCGAGATATGATAAAACAAATGAAAATCGGCGGCCACTTTCCAAGGTGGCGGCCGTAGCACAGCATGAACGAGTGTTGATTTTTGATATGTTGTTGCTGGGTACTAGTACTAAACATATGCGAACTATCCCCTCTTAGGGATTTTTTTCGAGATAAAACCCTAATATGACTTGACTACTTGTAGAAATAATGTTTAATTTGATTGTTGGCTTAATATTAATTGAGATAAACCGGATTTCAATTAAGTAACTATGATGTAATATATCATCATATTCATAACTTCGAGTTATTTTGACCTAAATGTCTGTCATTTGCAACCGTATTCGACAAATTTTTAAAAAGTATTGATTAACTGGGGATAATATTTTATTCGTAGTCAGCATAAGAATGAACACAGTTCAGTTCGTGCTCAAATGGTTTCCAATATTTAATTACCGAAAAAGTCATTTAAATTTCTGACATATACCATGACTTGAGGCAACATGGAACCAGACAAGATATTTCATTGATTCAGGTGTAATACATCTTTAGCCTAGTGTTAGACAATGAAAAATTACTTCTATGAGACCTTCGAGAGCTAAATGATTAAAATGGTTTAAAGATAGTATGATTTTAGCCCACACTTTTATAATAATAATGAAGAGTCCGACTGAAAGTATAAGGTGTCCTCTAAAAAAAATCTCTTAGTCAATTAACTATTAATATTAGCGCATTTTTATCCAAAGTACTTTCTCTACAACAATTTCCAGAGTAAAATAAAACTGTAAAAGACAATTTCTCCGAAACCGTTCAGTGAAATTCGAAAATAATAACTTGTTTTTTTGTAAATAGTCAAAGGAGTTTTCGAAAAGTGTATCAGTTGACCCATGCTGATATCTAATAAAATTAAAAGATCTGCCACTAGACCACAGAGAATAGAATAGAAACACCCTGTTTATTTCTATGAAGAAAACAATATAGCCTTAATTGTCATCATTTTGAATCTATCTTTTTTGTTCTTGTAACTAAGAGAGTACCAGTATGCAATAACTCTGCAAAGTTGATTTTATTCCTTGTGCGTTATCAGCATCGGGAGAGACCAAAGTAATTTACCTTAATATGTTTTTAAGGTCAACTGATTAAATTAGCACGTTCAATATAATAGAGGAAGAAATAAATTTATTTTTTATTATAAAGGTAACTGTATTCGGTACTGTTGTCTTATCATAAATATGGAGACACTTTCTGATTTACCTTCGTATATGGTTCTATGTTACTCAATAAGTATATAAATAGCACATGCGAATAGAAATATAATTTAAGGAGACAAACAACAGAGTTAGACTAATCATATGAGTGGTAACCTATTATTTCAACATAAACGTTTCTTTCCCAGTTGACCATTAGGAAGCAGACACAACGGAATACGTATAAAACAGAGAAATAAATTAATGCAACATGAGATCTAAATCTTTGTCTCTATTCGTGCTATTTTTGCCTGCCTCCTAGTTTTAAAGAATATTTGGAAACTGGTCACGAAACTCCCACAGAACGGAGACGAATTTTAAAATGGAGAACTGAAAGCTTAGGCGCATGAAGAGCAAGTACGGGAGAGAAATGTTGGGAGGGGCATGAACGTTTGGGGGTGGAAGTGCTTCCACGAAGCAGGCAAAAGACAGGAACAAGTGTCCCTATCAACGGAACAGTGGATGTACGGATCAAAGGGCTTTATATCTATACAGAAAACTAAGATATATATATTCGAGGAATTCCGTATCATTTTTTATCCTAAGCTATATCAACTGGTGTTTCGGAGAAAATTGTCTATATAATTTGTGTAATATTCATGCAAAATAGGAAACACGTCATGCTCAAGTTTTATGAACAAATCGATTTATTAGAGATTACACATGGCGATTATAAAAATAAGATTTTTCGTTGAAGAATTCCGTGTATCATAACTGCTGTTTTAGTTTGAAAACAATTTCTACAAGACACGTGTTTTTAAAAATACATTATTAAAAAAAAAATGAAAAAATATGTTAGAGCAGAGAAATTGTGTACCTAAATTTCTTTCAATTCATTGAGATCTATCTATGTTCCAGAAATAACATTTAATTTTTCGGTGAAAGAATCATATCGCAATGCATGGTGTTCATATGATCTTCACTTGAAAATTATGTGGAAATCAGTCACGATATTATAAGAATGTGACACATTTTAGTGACTTATTTTGAAGTGTGAAACGATGCGGATGTCCGTAAGTTTCTACAGTCACACTGCTTAATCACTCTGCACTAAAACAATTCGCAGTTACCCACTTCTTAATCAGTTGGCAGCAGTCATTTGGTACTAAATTCAGTCACGTTCCTTGTAGAGATTGAAATACAATGCAATGTGAAAACTAAGAAACTAAGTTAAAAACACAGAAAAACGTAGAAGAGACACGGTTAAGTTCAAAACCAGACAATATCTAAATAAGTATTGAGTATTTAATCGAAAACCTTTCACAGGTATACGTACTACACATCGTAATTAATAAAATGTTTGGTGTACCCCGCATCTATCTTACCGTTACTGAATTAACATGATTTGTAGAAAAACACATGGCATTATTAGAAAACATTCCAGTAGGGAAGATGTTAGTAATATAGCGTTGGCCACTCGTTTAAGAAGAGCACAGAAGCAATTATGAAAATTGTGTACTCATACAATTTAAACCATGGTTATAAAGGAAGGCGCCAGCTTAGTAAACAGGATATAAGAAGCAAATAAATCTTTTACATTAACATGATCAAGAAGTGATGACGCAAAAAATAACTGGACAGGGTTATGAACGACTGAAAGTTAGCACGATTTTTAAAAAAAATCTAAGCAGTTGGTAAATTTTGTATTTTTGGGTCATTTTAGTAACTAATGACTTCAACCCGTCTCGAACCCATTAGCCACAAGTCTCTAAAAGCCACAAACATCCATGCGTCAGCCAGGATTCAAACCCAGGACCTTCGAGTCGCTGGCTTAGCAAACCAATCCACACGACTACGAGCTTGGCATCGAAGTAGTTAATTTAAAGTTCATTGTTATTCTATCCATCTGTGCACAGTAACCTGAATGTTTCAGCACCATCAATACCGGTCATTTATTGATGGTGGATCAATGTCAATAATGTTGAATGTCACAGCCAAAAATACATTAAAGGATACTTTCAACAATGTCTGGCTGACAACACGCAACCTATGGAATTGTTAAATGACTTTCCGAACTTTTGTTAAAAAATAGGAGCAAGTTCGAAATACCGTTCATGATTCTATCGAGGAGCAACAACATACTATTTCATTCATCTATGCAAAGAAAATACAAAAAGTTAGGGTTGCGATTGTACCAACAATCGCAAAGGCTTGGTCCTTTGACACCAACTCAGGCACATAAGTATTCATTTTTATAAAATAGGTTGGCAACACTGACAACTAGCAATGGAACCCATCTTACGACATGTTACTTAAGTTAATACATACGACATCTTATAACACTCACCAAATGTCTACGATGTCTCACATTTCCTATGATGTCTCAGCAGATGCTAATTGATGTAATTCTAATCTGAACTTTACTCTAATGCAACTAACCTAAACGTTATCTACGTTTTAGTATGTTAATTTGCGTTAGTTTCACTTATGTATTATAAAGTGTGCTAAATGGAAAAGATCCGTCTTGGTAATGTTGTAGACGATTGACGATTACGTACTCAACAGATGGTATTGTATTTCATCTCCCGGAAGCACTAATATGCCATGAATGAAATTATTTCTGTTTTGAACAATCTTAACGTGTAAAGAAATTATAACATTATTTACTAAATGTCAGTAGCGTTACAGTACATGTAAATAGTTTCATTGATAATTTGATGTGAAATTATTATACGACTAAGCTCTACGATGTACCTGTGATATCAAAATGTTTAACTTGGTACACACGCATAAAAAAATTTGCGACAGCGAAAGCCGTGCAGTTAGGCCACTCAAATAGCACCTTAAATCGTCTGCTAAACAGACCCCCTCTTTCTCCTTCCTTCGTCTCTCCCATACTAAAAGCAGCAAACAACATAAGCACATTTAAAAAAAAATAGACATGTATTAGTATCGATAAAATGAAATAATAAAAGCGAGACGAATCAATTTGATGAAGGGAGAAATTTAAACACACACAATGAAAAATTGAAACCGATGGATATCTGGTGGACAGAGGCAGAGAAATGAGAGAGGGGGGGGGGAGAAGAAAAGAGAGTACAGATAAAAATATGGAATTAAAACAGTAAAAAGAACTTACAGTTCCCACAAATCCAACAGCAAGATAGAAGTAAATTTTGGATCTTATATTTTTTTAGGGCAATTCGAATATATTTTTCCAGGGCCATTCGGCACTTGAAATTCATTAAGTGACTTTCAAAATGGAAACCAAAGTTGATGGTCAGATAAAATAGTCATGATTGCCAGTGGAACTGCAGAGTTTTGAAACACATCTAGAATAATGTCAATAGGTTAACACCTATACTTTGTTTGCGCGTGGCTCAGTTGCAAATTCAATCGAGCTCATTGTACGTACTGATTCGGAATACATTGTAATCAGGGATTCCACCAGGGTTTTCAGATTGGGGGTGTGAAGTCAAAATTGGGAGGGTGTAAGTAGAGTTTTGCACGGTTTCTATTAACCTTTGACCGCAGTCTAAAGGTGGGTGCAAAAGTTAAGTATGGGGTGTAGTCTCGAGGATTTGGGGCTGACCACCCACAGGGGCTGGGGTCTGGCGGAATCACTTATTGTAAC
>JAGDQP010013876.1:0-21722 GCA_022664845.1 Lepisma saccharinum
GTTCATAATACACAATACCGCTCTGGTCCCACCAGACACAAAGCATGGTCTTCTTGCGGAAACGATTTGGCCGTGGTGTTGAAGGACCGGCTTCGCCAGGTGAAAGCCACGATTTTTTCCGCTTCGGGTTTTCAAAATAAATCAATTTTTCGTCACCCGTCACAATTCGATACAAATAGGATTTTCTTTCGTGGTGTTGAAGCAGCATTTCACAAGTGACTTTGTGATTTTCCATTTGACGTTCATTCAAATCGTGTGAGACCCATTTACCAGTTTATTGATCTTCCTCATTGCTCGTAAACGTCTGCTGAATGTTTCTTGCTACACATTTAATGCTTTTGCCAATTGCTGTTGAGTTTGAGTTGGGTCATCCTCCAATAAACCTGTAATTGCTCGTTTTCGCACTTTTGTGGTCTACCAGAGCGAGCACTGTATTTCACATTGAAATCACCACTTTTAAATTATCGAAACCATGTCTCACATGTTCTAATCGATGGAGCTTGTTCACCATATGTTTCTACCAGTACACGATGACTTTCAACAGCCTTTTCTTTTGATTAAATAAGAAAAACAATGGGTGCCGCAAATGTTCGTTTTCAGGCACAAACTTCGACATGATCACTGAACGATAAAACAAAGACGCTAGTGTTTTGGCGGACTCAAATTGTGTGTGTTTGTAGTTTAATGTCAGACGAACAAAATGACGTATGTGTCAAATGAATACGTTGCGTACTTTTCGCTGGCGCCATCGCTTAGTTAAACCGGAAACTACTTATGCATACACCTGGTATATATATATATATATATAACCCGCTGAGGGTAGCGAGTTCAATGGCTGATTTAACAACACATTTGTTATGGTCTGTGTAGCTAAATGATCAGCGTGTGAGACTCTCATTCATAAGGTCTCTTGATCGATTCCACGAGCGACATTCCAAATATTTTCTTCTAGGAATTAAGCGCAGTAAATTCTGTTCGTGACAGGTAATGACATAGATTTATCCCGCACAAGGAGAAAACCATAAGAGAGAGCTAGACGGGACAGGGGAAGAGAGACGCAGACTGTGTGTTTATAATCGTACAAATGTCATTTATTTCCATGTCTTGAGCCATTTTTCTTTCCCTGTTTCCTTGTTTCCTCTTATCTGTTCTTTCGCTCTTTCCCCCGTCTTCTTTTATGCTTTCTCTCTGTCTCTCACTCTCTCTCTCTCTCTCTCTCTCTGTGTGTGTTTGAACAAGACAAGGATGGGATTTCTGTCTAACTCTCGTGGTTCTCTACAAGTCAATTCGTTTTTGCTCCAAATGAAGGAATATCCTGGCATCTCATGTTTTCGTGCATATTTGAACTGTCATGTTGGTTGTCTAACTATGAGTCTTGCAGTGCAAAAGTTCTCCTGGAGGAAAATGCTACTATTTCTTATAATTCCAACCTGCAGTTACTTTAGTTCGTGACTATACAGTACAGCAACTGGAAGTTTCAAGCCGTTTCGAAATTAACTTTATTACTTTGTAATTTATTATACTATCCCAGTATTCACTTAGTGTAAAAGCACATGTTAAGATCACTGATATTCACTTTCAAACCAGAAACTTATGGTATACTGACGAGTACACTGCTGATGAGCTATGCAAAAGCTGACAGCAAAAGCTGACGAACAACTCTGCTCCAGCATAGGATCCCTGTATACCGGATAATAGCTAAACTATATCAGGTTTCGGTGAATTTAGAATTAAATTTGCTACGCTCATACTTCTTTAAAAACATCAGTCTTATAGACCAATTCCTAAAGATTCATTCAGTGCCAAAAGGTACGCTAAAATATATTTATATTCCATAAAAATGCAGCAAACCAATTTATTTTGCTCTAGTGTATGTACGAAGCAAATCATTAAAGTAAGTAAGCTCGTTGGTTCGTAGTGTATATTTGATTCTATAAGTGTTATTTTTTCTATCACTTTAAAGTAATTATTTTAATTTTTTTCTGTCTATAAAATTCTGGACCACACGGATAATAAAATTGACCAAAAATGTGGCGTGTTTACTAAATTATATTCAATTCAGTTTTCTGTTTTGTTCGTAAATATTTATCATTTCCTGTTGGTTTGTTCCTAAAATAATTATTTTTGTTTCTTTGCTTTCTCTAGCTAAAGAAAGCACAGGAACTACAAAGGGAGAAGGACTATGATTTGTTCATAATAGTATTTCCGATTTTTGTTATAGAACGCACACGCCCCATAGAACTGAAATTTCCTTTCATCAATTCCATTACGTACCATCTTCCATTTCCTCTTCCAATATGAGGTTCCTCTCTCTTTCCTTACTTCTCTCTCCCTTCTATTTCCTTTCTTGTGTTTCTCCCTCTTTTCCTTTGCTGTCTCCATCACTTTTCCATCTTCTTTCCTTTGTACACAAGACTATGCTTTTTTTCCTTTCATTTATCAAGATACGTCAATATATATACAACTTTTCTCTTTCTTTGTTTATCCTGGAACTTCTTCGCAGAGACACATTGGCACTCTGACAAGTTTCGATGATTCTTTCCCCTCTTTAGGCATATGTTGCTACATTAACGTCCTGTTAGATGTTCAACCATCTCCCTCTTTCCTCTCCAAAACTTCTTATTATCCCTCAGTTTTGAATAGTTTGTTTCCCCTGTTCTTTTCTTATAATAGCAACTCAATTCTTATTTTGTTTTAATAAATAATTTTAGTGAACATTTATTTTTTCTTAAATTTAAACGTTTAAAATATTGCACCGTAAGAAAATTTAGTATTTGATCAAGTCATTATAAGTATTTTGTTTTTACTAAAACAGAAATGCGTCGATAAAGATTTCAATACTTCTTGTATCATTGTAGGCAACTAAAAAAACAACATATTTTTCGCACATAGTTGTTGCATGGGCTGTATTTGGCATGCAATAGAATAGGATACGTAAGCTTATCTTAATATTACAGGGGACCTAAATACCGCAACCATCTCCATGGTCAGACTATTTGGATTGTATGGTGTTCCCTGGTCCAATGAAAGATCCATTCAAAGGGTTGGATGCAAATTGGACCAGCGCGTAGTGCGTCAGAATAAACATACCTACAAAAGTCAAGAAACTGAACGAATGAATTATAACACCTATACTAACGTGAGTTACAAAAGCGGTTGGGAATTATTGATTCACCAAAATTAAGTTAATCTAAAATTTACTTTGGTATGTCTTTGGTTTAAGATAGGCACAAGACATGTTTTATTTTCTTCAATTTCTTAAAGGTAACCAAATACGTTTTTGCAGTTTTTGACGTCCTATTAATCATGCGCTCACAGAGAGAAAATGAAATGACGCACGTGCCGGCCAAGCGATCAGGAGTTGGTCTTACTCATCGATTTTCAGTAATACAAGCAAGGTGCTCACACACAACAGTCATAGCTCGTCCAGTGTAAAAGAGAAACCAGCTTGATCGCATGTGTTTTTTGTATGACTTTAAAGTGGGCTTGTCAGCTGTCGCATCAAGTCGCCGCATCTGCCAGGTATTTGGTGAGAATGTCGTGAACGAACACACTGCCAGGCATTGGTTCCAGAAATTCCGTTCGGGAGTTGTGAGCCTTGCTGGTGAACCTCGCAGTGGATGCCAACATGTTGGATGACGAGGCCCTCAAAGCAGCCATCGAGGAGGACAGTGGTCTAACCTACGATGAACTTGTAGTTCCATGTTTCCCCTGAAACAGTCAGACTACATCTGAATGGGATAGGAAAGTCATACAGGTTAAGCAAGTGGGAACCTCACACATTGTCGGCAGCCAACAAGGAACAACGAGTGACAGTCTGTTTGTCCTTGCTCACTCGGCACTTAAACACACCCATATTTGATCGCTTACTCACTGGTGACGCAAAGTGGGTTTCTGAGACACTCACAAGCGTACCAGACATTTGTTGTCGCTATGTGACCCTGTTCCTCACACCTCAAGGCAACCTCTGCACCTACAAAAGGTTATGTATGCTCTCTGTATGGTGGACTCGACACCAAGTGGTGCGTTACGAGCTAGTTCCACTTGATCAGACCATCACTGCTGACCTCTACTCACAGCAGTTGCAAAAGGTGCACCGTGCATTGCGGCAGAAGGAGCCGATATTGGGGAGTCGCAAGGGTGTGCTGTTCCTCCACGACCATTGCAAGCCACATGTGGCGAAGAGGATCCGGGAGACACTGTGCCATTCACATATTCACCGGACCTTGCGTCAACAGATTACCACCTGTTTCATTCCCTCGACATCCACCTCCGTGGGAGATCCTTCGCCAATGAGGGAGACCTGCGGAACGTACTCACGGGCTTATTTGCCTAAAAAACGCCGACTTTTATCCCCAAGATACCGTGCAGCTGCAGGAACGTTGACAAAAGGTGTTAAAAGCTGGTTGAGCTTATTTCGAAATCTAGATGTACGTACCGTTCACTGTAATGCTCTTTCTTTTTCACTGCTCTAGAACGGCAAAAACTTTTTTGGCTACATAGTCACATGAATACAATCCAGATACAATAGTGTTTCCACCATTGTCAAAGTAAATGACACGTTCTTCAAATGAAAGAATATAAATTAACTATGTATATTCTTACTGCATATGGCCCTGTAAATGTCACTATCTGAAAAATATTGTCTTCCTACATCAACACATGATTGTCTATAGCAATATTGCAAATATTTAAGAGGTACTTGGGCCTTCACTGATCCGGCAGTCAGTTATCCGGTTCAGTAAATAATTCGACACTAATTTTCACGAGAGCAATTTCAGGTTTCCAAGATCGTGTCACGACGTTTACCTCTGCAATAATTAATCCCAGAGTCAAATAATATTTCATAGCAGTACTGTTGTAATAATTTAAGAATGATTTCAGAATAGAATATCCAATGTTTACAAGTTTTCTCATTAAAGTTGGTAAGTGTACCGAAAAATCAAGCTATCGTTCATTTTCTTCTTTTACTACTGGGCTCTTTTGTTTACTATTGAAAACCTTTCATCGTTCGGCCACAGCGCTTTCAAGGGCGCAAAAATCCCCATATTAACTTTCAGCAAAATGGCATATTTTATTGCTCCTCCATTCACTTTTGTCACTTGTATTCAAGAGGTATGAATGTTTGTTAGTTGAAAAGTGCACGTTTGATAGCTTAACACATATAGCGAACGGGAGTTCTTATACTGATTTAAAGTGGGTTAATTGTATTCTAACATTACCATCACATATCAGGCAAATTCATATGTCTGGCACAGTACAGGTCCAATTGATCCCGGATTAGTGATGATCAAGTTGTATAACCTGATTACCTGACTAATGAGAACGATTTGTTTAAAAATATTAAATAAAATAAAAGTAGCATTTTAATTCAGCATCTTAATACATATGTTGAAACTATTTGTATCACTGTTTCATATTTCACCCATGTGAAATTATGCTAGTGTGACAATTACTTATAACGCAGTCCGATTAACAAACTGATTCGATTTAAAAGCTATTGGTTCGACTTTTTTCAACAATTGAAATCCTCTTAACTTTGTAAACATTCAACAACAATCGTACTTCGATTGATCCAAGAGAAAATTAATATTGAATTCATACACAGTATTTACTTTGTATAATTTTTCGAAACTATATTCCATCTTTCAAAAAAACTAACGTTTTGCTTCTTTTATAAACACATTCATTTACATACCTCATATTCATATATGCATATCCTTTCCACGGTTATTGATTGATGTACATTGTCGGTAGTCCATTGTTAGCCTTTACTTTTATACATAGACACCAACATATCCCCAAAGGACATCTTTCAACTTATATCTTCCCGCTTCCAAGTTGCTGCGTGTCTTTCTATGTGTCATTGTATCAAAATAACTGCCAAAGAGTTTTGAAAGAATAAAGAAGATGGAGAAGTTCTAGATTTCTTTCAAAAATAAATTCAGTAAAATATATATGAATACGAAAGATGTCAATTTCAGATTATGTAAAATTCCTTATGATGCTAATCGGTGGGAAAGAAAAATGACCATTTCTTTTATAATAATAACAAAGATATATATCAAACTGAAAGTAGATGAAAAAAGAGAACAAATTGAAAAATGATAGTGGAATTGGTTATGAAGGCTGTTAAAATAGCGATGCATATCTGGACAAGTTGGTGTCAAACTTTTTTTCCTCGCCGCTTTTCTTTTCCTTTACGACTTATGTCTGAAAGTCAGGAAACTTCATTGGAACGCAGTAGATGATGGAATACCCAGTCTGTTCTCTCTCTCTCTCTCTCTCTCTCTCTCCCTCTCTCTCTCTCTCTCTCTCTTTTGCGGGGCTGTAGCTCGTAAACCCATCATTCACTGCCACCGGAAAGAGTGTCGTGGATGGAAGAGGAAACGGGACGCTGAAGCAAAGAAAGTTTACGTCTTTGGTGTTGACCACGGTAAATTTAATTTAGTCCCGCAACTTGTCAACAGACTTTGCTTTAATCGATGGATGTGGTACGGTCACTGAGTTTTCTCTTAGGTAGCTTTAAAGAGTCATTGCTGCATCTCACCAAGGAAAAGTTGAAAAGTCCTTCTCACTTGTACAAGTTGGACATAACACTTCTTTATGTACTTCTCTGTAGTCCATCTCCTATGTAAATTTTTGGTTGATACCTGTACCCTATGAAGACTTCGTGTGAGATACTTGGTAATCATTATGGCTTGTTTTCATATATACGAATTGAATATTAACTTACTGTATATTATAACTAAATCAATCTTCTTTCCTTAATCGTGAATACTAAAAAAATCGAATTTGAAGCCACTGAATTCGAGAATGTTCTCATTTTCTGGAATTACCGAGTTAAAACCCTAAACTTAATCTTTAACATCAACATTAAAATGACTATCTGCTGCGTTATCTTCACACATTGTACATACATAGTTTTGCTCTGAATAATATCCTTAATCATTTGCACCTTGGCTCGTGCATTTAAGTTCGCTAATATTTTCTTTTTGTGGAAATGAAACTAGTAAAGACCTTTGACTTACATCAAGAGTATTGATTGCGCCTTGACACGGAGAGTTGGGTTCGTGTGATAATTGCCAAGAAGTCCTGAACATTGTAGGTCATTTAACATACAAAATGTCCAGCACTCGCGAGCTGCTGGAAGTGTTTCACGTATGGAAGACGAGGGTGTAAATGTTCAAAAAATAAATAACTACATAATCGGTAGTTGGTCACAGTGGCTGGCACGGATATTGTGACAAGAAAACTACAATGCTGACTTGGCAGATGAAAAACAACTGTCAATTGTCCATCTTTTATTTCTCATATGTTTATAATTTAGCTTATAATTCAGTTACCATATCTCCCCCCTCCCCTGTCACGGGTCGCACATGTCCGCCATCGCTTTTCATATCTTACATAGCAAAAGAAAAGAAATGAAGCCATTTTTAAAACATTCATCTCTAATAAAAGAGCCTTTTCCTGACTTAAAAAAAATATATTAGATCAAAATTTGTTGGTTACATTTTCTCCCTCCCCTGTCGCGGGTCCCAGATGACCATCACTTTTCTTATTCTACAAAGCATAAGGGGGAAAAAATTAGGCCACTCACAATACTTATACACAAAAATGTACACGGGCTAAGAATAGTTAGAAAAACCCACTAGATAGAAATATTTGTCTAATATGAATATTATTATCAGTTCTCAGAGAAAGCTTGATCAGTGGAGTAATTATCTTGAACTGAAGTGTAGGGTTGACCAAAATGAATCAAATCTGTCGTATCTAACTTATTGCACATAATCAAATGTTTATCGAAAAGCATTTTTGACATTCATCTATTTACTAGTGAAAATAAATAATGCTTAAAGTTCTGTCTCTGCATGGTCTTTTGTAATACTTTTTGTCGAAGCTTGTAATACTTTTTGTTGCCTAAAGCAGCTCAAAGATATACTTAAAATCTTTCCATTCTTGTTCTATAAGCAATGTCCTTCCTAGGAAGATATTTGGTATCTTGTGACATTAATTCGATGCTGTAGATTACTGAGTAACACTGCATCGAACAAATTGCTGGGGCTTTCAACAATAAATTGACATTTAAGTCAATTAATTAAAAAGTTTGAGTTCAACCTTAAAATAAAAAGGTCGACTTCATTCATTTACATCCAAGGAGAAAACAAACAGCAAGGCCCTCGCTACTACCTCCTTCATCCTATCCACAATAAAGTGCTTACCGAGGAACATTATCTCTCAGACATCTGACAAACTTAGGTCGTAGCTACCTGTTTAGTCCTTTTATGTAAAAGGAATCATTTATTTAATGATTGCAGTAGTGATGAGTTATTGTACCTACTTTAAAACATTTGATTTGTTGTCTGTTTTTGTCATCGACTTTTGGTTCCATTCTCTTCTTGTAAAGTTTCGATTAAATTAATGCGAAGTTTCTAAACAAGAAAAATTAGTTTTGTGTCTTTCTTGAAACAATTTACTCAATACCGAAGCAATTAATTACAGTTTCATTCTGCGAAAATCCATCTTTAACAAACAGTATTTCCTGACGTTGATTGACTTTTCTCACAATTACTTATTAATATTACATTTGTTTATGTAGCCTATATTTCTCGTGCGTGGGTTGGGGTGTTTTTTTTATGTATATGTCTGTATTCATGTATGTATGTTTGTGATAGGTTGTGTTTAAACCGTTGCTTTTCCAACATTCTAGCATTTCTAGCCTTGTTTCCGAAGTACAACCCCCTTCGCTCCTCTCTCCATCAGCTAACCACCACGAGCTGAAGTTAATTTATGTCAGGGACTTCCCGTCATGGGTACGTCAGCGCTGATGGGCATTCCATCATATTCTGGCGTTGGGTTTTTAGTGGAGAGACGCGAAGGAGGCATTGTTTGCTTGTTTTTCCGCAGCGTTGATTACAAAAACACTGCATCATAGTGAAAAAAGAGAGGGAGTTGAGAAAGAAAGAAAAGCAAGCAAGCACACGGGAAGAGTTCTTTGTCACCAAAGTGCTACTGCCCGAACATTAATAATAACCTCCTAAACGATGAAGTTCCAGCCACCACTTTCCAACTTGGAAACTTAACCGTGATGATTTAATAACTTTTTTAACTGTTAGAAACTTTATAAACATTATATTTCTTGCTGCGAAGGCTAAACATTGAATACGTGCAAAACATATGAATGAATATGACACAAGAAGTGGAGGAAAAAAACTCGTGTAAGAAATTTTGAAATATTTGTGAACTCATGACTTCTCGGTTAGGAAAAAGACGCTTTTCAATTGATATCATTGTTTTACGAAGCCCGTCAAAATTGTTTCTAAAGTTTTAGATAGACTGTATGTTGATGGAAGTTATTAATGAATGGATAATAAACTAGAAAACCTTTCAGAACCGTGAAAGTAGTTGAGTTGGGGGAGATCAAACAGTCGTTGTTCGTAATCTTAGTGGGAGAGCGCCTAAAAAATGCTTTCAGGAACTTGATACATTACCACACGAAAAAGGTCACTCATAACGTTCAAGGAAAAAACAAAACTAAGTGCTTGTTGGTAGGTATCAAATAAAATTCGCACTCACAAGGGAAATATTTAGGTTCGAACAGGAATTTTTTGATAAGACTTCGTATATATATTCGTACTCTGATGCTGATAATACCTGCAAAGTAATTCGATCGAGTATTAAAGTTTGGAGCAAGAGGGAGACAACAGCTACAATGGCTTCCGCAGTTTCGGTTTGAACGGGCATTTACTACTCAAAATATCTACAAGGACATACCTGACAGTGCTGACAAAGGCTGCAAAGCCACTCTAGGGTGTAACAAATAGTTTGGCAGATATAGGTCAGTATTTGTCTTTACAAATGTAAATGAGGGTATTTCACAAAGTGAATAAAACAGACGGGAGAATCACAATGTTCACAAGGACAAAAGACACATCAGGGCAAACTTTAAAAGCACACTCCAAAAATCATACAAATCTCACAAAAAAAATCTGAATTTCGGGGGTAGGGTCCGAACCCCCCAGGACTCCCCTCCCCCTCTACGTACGTCCCTATCCGTAACTGTCAACAACTTCAAGAGTGTAAATAAAGTTGCATTTCACACCGTGTCCATGGAGTGTGATTTTGAAGGTTGATCTGTGTGCCTATTTTGATTGTCCCTTTTGTTTCACTCACTTTATAGAAAAGCGTCACTTGCATTTGTGAAGAGAAGTACTGTCCTATTTGCCAAACTATTTGTTACACTGCATTATGGCTTTGCATCCTTTGTCAGCACTGTCCATGTATATATGTTTAGTAATAAATGCCTGTTCGAACCGAAACTGCGGGAACCATTGCATCGGGTGTCACTTGCTCCAAACTTTAACGCCCTCTGGTGGACAAACGTGGCTTTACATGGTCGGATTACTTTGGAGGCATTATCAACATCGGAATACGAATATATATACAAAGTCTTATGAAAAAAAAATCTGTTCGAACCAAATACTTACCTTGTCAGTGTATGTATCATATTTTGCAAATTATTTTTAAGAATAGTTTTGTCTTATATCAACTTAAAATTATGTTGTAAAATAAACAAATGTTTCTCATAGCCTATTATTGTTCACGAACCTTCATTTAGTAAACTTATCTTGTTTAATTTTTAATAGTACCATGTAGTTCACTTCTTGGAATGTGCGTATAGAATAGTACCCATTATTGTAATGAGACCCCACGAGTGTTATAATTGACAAATGATAACTAGGGAAACATTTGAACACAGTTTTAATACTATTTGTCCTCCCATAAAAGCTAACCACGACAGACCATCGTATGAACTTTAAAGTTACAAAATATGTATTGATTTAATCACCGAATTTCAACTCTAGATTTAAAGTAACACACAAGGTTTAGCTGATATTGGACACTAGCAAATTTATCAATGACATCAAAGTTATATTTTTAGCTTTGATGATTTATTGCGTTTTACCCAACTAATGGAATAATTATTTTTCTTTCTTTAAACTAAGTGGATGGTCTCCCACAACATTCCCCTTCAATTCGACCACTGGAGCCTAGGGTCAGCCTACCTGATTACTGTCAGTGTCTCTTCACGTTTGATCTTCAGTGATGAATGATATTACGTACCAAATATATCCTATTTTATATAGCGTTGTGCTAAATTGAACAAACACGGATGTGCTGCGTAATTAAAGAGTCTGAACGAAGCTAAATGAAGCCAGATCGCCCACGGAGCCATTATCTGATAGTCTCGTAGGAATGTAATTGTAACCACACAGTAAGGTAGAATGGTATTTCCAGGCTTTGTAGAATATGATGCAAGGAAATTATTTATGTTTCTGCTTATTGCCTTGGTAAGATGCCTCATTTGAACTGTAGTTTTATCTCTCTCTCGTACATTCGAATCTTGGTAATAATCTTTTCGATATACTCTTATTTTTCACCAATTTTCCTGCCTCAAAAAGCGAATAACTGCATGGTAACTTGAATTAAAAACATTACCTTTCATCCCCTTCCTCAATAAATACATAACTAGAAAAAACAAAGCTCAAAAAAACTGTAAAGGTCATAAAAATAAAATTTCAATTTCATATACTGTCGAAACCAACATTGCTTATTTCCAAAAATCTCTAAGACTGTCAGTGCATTCGTAGCTCTATTTCTTCCACTTTCTATCTAATCTCTGTGTGTGTGTGTGTTTGTATATGCGTCTTTTATGACCGCCACCGAGAGCGGTAGCTTAATCAATAAAACAGCTTCCTCGCACTCGGAAGGTGTCAGCTATGATCTCCAGATTCCAGCACTCAAGCTGAGGTTTATTCTAATTTTCCTCACTGCTTCCAGATAGTAGCTTTAGTGTCTTCTTTAACAATGAATTTCATCGGCTTTCTGTTTTTTTTCTTCTGTTTTTTCCCATGTCATGTTTTTACGAATAATGGATAAAGATGTCGAATGGTAAAAAAAATAAAATTTAACGAAATTGCGTAGTGATATGGCCTAGTCATTATAGCATCTATATTTAAATTGTACTCTCATTTTTAGGAAAGAAAAAGTTTTTTTTTTTTTAAATTAGCAATAATATGAATTATAATTTTATTAAGTTAATGCTATATTAATATTCCTTGTAAAATATATATTATTATTTTGTTACTTTTGTATTTTTCTGATTCTTTAATCACAAGGAGAGGTGAAGTTATGAGTTACTTTTTTTACTGGTATCTACGATGTAAACCTTTCTTAAGTTTCAATGATAGCGCCTACCGCCCAGGTCCACTTTTGAGAAAAGTATGAGAATGGATTGATGCACATATATTAAATACAACCCCACCATTTTTCGAGTGAGACTGTTTAGAAAACCTAAGGAAAATCAGTTTGCGCATATCTTGCATTTTGCTCTGCCTACCCTACCCAGTGCTGTCTTGTCTTTGATTTACACTAACAAGAAACACTCGCCGGGTGTCAGAACCTGATTTTGTTGAAAATTCCTATGCAGGTACAGTGCCTAGGTAAGCTTTCACAGCCAAAATTATAGGTGCTACCGTCAACAAATAACGTGAACGGGACTCGAGAAAGATGGGATTTGAATTTATTTCAAAGCCTTTAGGCAACTATGGCTCAAGCCATATGAATGGAGATGGGATGTATTGGTGGAATGAAGAAAGTGGGAGGAAACGGGAGCACCCCGAGTAAACCCACGCACACTGTGTTTGTCCACCACAAAGCCCGCATGGCATGGGCAGGGATCTATCCGGCGACCCCTAGCATCAGAGGTGAGCGCTCTACCAACGGAACCGCCGTGATCCTTACAGAAAGATGGAACGTACAGAGCAAGTAAATCGAATACAGAGTACGGAAAACGTGTTTTTTCTTATAAGCTCTAATATATATTGAAAGCGTCTTACTAATGGATACTGGACAGGAGGTTATACATGCTGGAAAGTATGACGACAATGACGCCATCTTGAAAGCGGCCACATTAACTATTCTTCAAATTTTTTAAATAGGAAGTGGCCCATGTGATATATCAATCTGTGCTGTAATGTTCCAAAAACTCAATGATGAAGTCAAGTCAATTTTGACATAACTCTAGTCCTGTACGACAAATGACATCTGAAATTGACCAGGAAAATGGCACTTTTACCTAGCATTACGCCTTCTTGAAATTGGGACTTCATCTTCGGTTAGTATATTTAAAACTTTATAGCGCACTTCATGAGGATCATATTTTCCAACACAACGGCATCTCTTCTGTAGGCGTTTGGTTTTCGTTCCTTCAACTGTTTCAACAAAAAATGTTTTTTTTTTTTTTTTTCATCATTCGACTCACACATTCTGCAGGTCAATTTCATGTGACTTTTACGGTACAGGATTAGAGTTATACTCAAACTAACTTCACCATTCGGTTTCTTGGAATATTCCAGAACAGATTGATATATAATATGACCCACTTACTATTAAAAAAAATTGAAACATAGTCAAGATGGTGGTCATTGTCATCATACCCTCCAGCATGTATCACCTCCTTTCCAGTATCCATAAATAGCAATTTGCTTTCAATATATGTAACAGTTTATAAAGAAAAGACGTTTCCCGTATTCTGTATTCGATTTGCTTGCTCTCTACGATCCATGTTTCTCGGATTCCCACTGTCGTTATTTGTTGACGACAACACCTATAATTTTTGCAGTGAAGTTTTACTTAGGCACTGTACCTATATACGAATTTTTATCAAAATCGAGCTCTGACACCTAGCGAGTGTTCCTAGTAAGAAGGTTGAATCAATTATAGCACTTGAATCCTGTTAAGAGTGAGAACATTTCCTTGCAATATTATGTAAATTAGCCAAACAATTTCGATGCCACGTATTTGAGAGAATTTTACTAATCGAATAAAGTGATAATGTGTATTATTAGCAGACATTCTCGTAAATGTTTGTTTTGTATTTCATTCAAATTATTTGGCTGTAATTTTGAAGCGAAATGTGTTTTGTATTTCCTTAATTATATATTGAAAGTCGTTCTTTATTAAGAGATTCTTAAATTTCTGGCTTAATATCCATAATATCTCTTCAAATTAATCAGTTGATAGCGCAGCTACTAATTGTTAGCAAATTTTAGCCTTAAATATTCAGAATTATGTTTCTGCTATTTTCTATGATTTTTCTCTTTTTGTCATCAATCAAATGCATTAATAGAGAGTTAAGGATATCGTATTGTTTGCTGCTATTATTATTATTAGAAATGTATTTGATGGTGTGGGGAAGAAATGTAAAAGGGGAGCACTTTTACAGCATATATCCACAACCAGCATATGGAGGCCATTAAAAACCTTACAGTTTAGTATTTGGTTCTGTGCACACCCACTGACAGCACTACATGCATAGCAGTTTCCCGTAGAACATTATTGTACTTTGGAAAATGCAATGGTGTTACTAATATTGGTAAAATCTAATACAAAAAAATATTTATGTCCAATTCTTGTTACATTGCTGACCCATATACCATGTTTGCTTAGAAAATTAATTAGCTTTATAATGCATATAATTTAAAACAAAAAAGGATTAAGTTTTAATGCTTCAATACTAATTTCTTTCCTGCTCTTTCTTTGGTAATTGTCAGTTTTGTTATAATCCAGCACGCAGCTTTTAAACACACGAGCTACTATTAACGCGAGATTGGAGTCAGGCTACGGTTCGAATGCTAGGCAGAGCACAAGTGCATATATTAATATAAAGCGACCCACTACCAAAACCTCCATCTTTTATATATGCATGATTGCGCGGTAGCTGGAAACAAAAATTAGGAAATAAAAAATCAACAATGTGTAAGAAAAGGTGAAAGCTCATGATTGGAGATGATAAACAGAAGAAAAAAAACACGTATTGGCATTTCTTATTGAAAAATATTAGGGGCATTCAGAAAGAATTTGGACTGGTTCTGTAGTTCTTGTACGAGTATACAAGACATGTGAAAGACGTGCCATCGCTGTATCAATAGGCCCTTCTAGTACAATAGTATGCTACCAGATGACAGGCACGAGCGCTGTGAGATAGGGCAACCTCCGATCTATATATATATATATATATATATAGAGAGAGAGAGAGAGAGAGAGAATGGTTATTCTACAGACGATCTACTATAAACATGGCTGCCATGAAAAGAATATTGAGTTGCGAGCTTTAAGTCTTCATTTTGAAACACGAAAATAAATGAATTCTCAAATAGAAAAACTTTTATTTATACTACAAAAATGACATATCATAGAATACCCAGTATTTATATTGGCGATTACTCTACTCTTAGTCAGACGAGATGAGTAATTTTTGCAAACAGAGGTGTGTGAGTCGGAGGGCAAATAATGACAAATGAAAATGATGCGTATGGAGGTAGATAGACATGGTCAGAAGTAGACAGCATGATTCCTACGGAAACAGCGAGTTCCAGCAACAGAAATTTGTCACCAACTAGTGACCGTATGTTGCGAATGCGCACTGGCGCGAAGTACTGTGTAGTTCCATTACACTGTGGGACACCCAGTATACACACATTTTTGCGCATGTTGAAATCGACATTAATAATGTCAGGTAGCGTTACAACCACCCAGACCGGTTTGCCATTTAAGTTCATCAAACGTGATGTGTCGATTTAACAGAATCAACTTTTTCGTGGTTTGTGTTTACCACAATATTACTGAGCGATCATTGCTGACGCCTTCATCACACATTCCTACTTTCTTATTCAATAACCTTTGTCACGCAGCTTTCGTCAAAGTGGGAGTTAGGTAGTCAGCGCGACGACTACTCATCGTTCCTGTTTTTTGTAACAGAAATCTGTTACTTCTTAAATAAAGAATTTCCCTAATTGTCACCATTACGTTGGGTCAACACCGAAATTAGATACCTGCACAGGAGGTTGTCGAATCCGGGACAACTTACACCAAAAGCGAGACTGTCTCCATAAGGATGAACTGTATTTCCAATTTCTTACACATTATTTATTCTGCCTCTGAGTGCGCTTTTTCAACGATTTTGTTTGAGAAGCGCAATTTGTTTTCTCTGAATTGTTCCTTTGTTCAAGCATTTCATGTGTAAACGATTGAGCACCATTTGGAGGTTTAGTTTCCTTCCCGTCAGCGTTTCTCTTTTGTTTGTTTCTCTTTGTCTATATTTTGAGTTCAACGTTTCTTTCTCATATTTTTGCTTACATTTTTCTTCTATGGTGATTTAATTTGCCTCATATTGTCATAATTTCAATGTGAATATCGTTTTGTTAATTTGTTGTTTTGATTAGTAGCAGTTCTTTTAGTCTTGTTTCATTCTGCTCTAATTATTTACACCTGTCTTCTCTTGCCTTTGTTCTTTTAAGCAGAAATAACTTGTTATTTCAAGGTTTCTTGTTGTTGTGTTTCTGTGACTACAGTAACTGAATAATGTTTTTTTTTAATTATATATTCATTTTCCTGTTAAGAATACTAAGATATTTTCTCTGTTCAAGTGAGTAAATGAAGCTAATGAAAAAGAGGTGACTATTGTTCATCTGACTAGCAACGCTTCATTAGAAAAAACATATTTGAAAGTTTACAGAGACCTACGAAAAGTAATACAAAAAAATTTAACAAGCTACTCTACTGATTAGAGGAAATAGGTAATTAAAAATCAGGGCCAAAACGCGAAAATAAAAAATGACCAATATTTTTATAGAAGCTACCATGGTCGTACGGTTAGGATGCCGAACTTTTACGAAGGACCCTCAGGGTATATCCCGGCTCTGGGAGATAATTTTCTGTTATTTGTTTTTAAGTCTCAATTCGTGTTTGAACTAGGAATGGCCACATTTTCCTGAAATACGTAAAATTCATTTTGCGGACACCGCAAAATTCAGAACGGAAAACTAAAAACTTTTCGTAAAAATGAAAGGTCACTTCCGGAAACCGGAAACATTTTTTCCGAATGTGGCCATCCCTAGTTTGAACAAATGTTCATTTTTATTTCTGTTCTTTATTATATGTATTTGCGGTTGAGTCGTTGCAATAGGAAAATGTGTTACATTTAAACCGGGTGAATGGTAAATGTTTATACGAAAAATTAACAAAATTGGAACCGGTCTTGTGAAACACAGTGATGCAAAAGATAAAATACGTTTCTGTCGAGGTGCGAAGGATTAGTAAATATGATGTTATGAAGTAGCTATAGCTATATGTGAGTCTTTGTAATAAGTAGAAGGTGCATTTATGTGCACTAAAAATGGATACAATAGGCAGGTGAGGATGCACTAAAATGCACTGTTTCATGAGTCATGAAATCATCATAATTTAGTAATCTCTCTTATAGTTCCCACAAAAGATATTTACATTTTCCTCAAATGATTTAATTTTTCCCTCCCCCCTCTCTATAGATAAATAGATAAAAGGTAAAACAAGGATAGATGGCGCAAAATTCAGCAAGAAATGACTAAAATTCTAATTATTATGTGAAGTTTTGAAAAGTTACAAAAAAATATTCTTTAGCAAAATGTGATTCTTGTCGTCAATTCATGTGATTGAATACCACCACGACTGCAAGAGCTAAGATTGTTCTCCGTGATATTTGTAGATTGAGTGAGGTTTAGATCATCTTACCATACACACTAAATTTACAATTTTCTAAGACTTCTGTCTGGACTTCTCCAGTACTTAGCTCATCATTTTTGGTACATTCTTCCTAAATCCTATTTGTTGCAATTGCGATCGCAATTGTTAAAAAAAGTATCCACATTTTTTTTTACTATTGTGTGGCACAAGAAACGGAGCACAGCTACGTAATCACGCATCTCGCTAACTATAAAACTGTCCTTAGCCCACTAGACCACGGTAGAGATATGACTTGTTACGTCATGAGAATTAAAATAGTTGATGTAGTATGTACGTTAGGATTTTAGAACATATTCATTTCACTTAATTTATGGACGGTTCCTCAGAATTCTTCAGTGCTATAAAAGATCCCCTTTAGATTAAAGAAAGTACTTTATGCACTTCGTGTTATATAAAACTAGTTGTATGTTCACACACTTACTCATGAAACTTTTTATACAACTACTCTATATCTCTCAATCTCTTTCTCCTCCCATCGAAGCATATCTGTGTGCGTGAGAGACAGGAAGAGTATCGAAATTTTGACTATATAACACCACTATTCTGTGCAATCGCCTGCATGTTGGTTGGCCCCGCATCCTTGTGGTAGAGTACGATATCTGATATTCCCGGTTGATTGACGCATCTCCTGGGTCTCTACAATAGAACCGTTTCGCTGGTTTGAAATAGCATGTAGCACGGGGCAACAGAGAGGAGGTTGAGGGAAAAGGGGCTTCGCTATTAATCATCCGTGACGCGTCAATGGACCGACTGGCTCTTGAAAAGTATGAGGTTCCGCCCGCAGAGCAAACCACAGCTGATTGATTTCACTGAGATATGTCAACCCGTTTTGTGGGTGTTATCATTTCCGATACTCGGGGAAAGGCGATGGAAGCTATCTGTTTCATGTTGAAGAGTTTGTTGTCCTAGATTGTACTTATAACAAAAGACGTATACAGAGAATTGTAGATACGTTCTGAGGGCTATTCAAGTAAAAATGAAGGAACTGTCTTAGTCAAACTAGGTCACTAACTGGAGGTTAGTATGATAATTTTATCAGAGACAAAAGATTGTTCTTCAAATTTCGTTAACTTATAGCAAAAGTTATCTATCGACTGTGCTTTTCTTCTGCAAAGTAAGAGACGTTTGAAAAGAAGCTACAAGTTATGATTTCCTGGATCGTATTCTTGATTTCTTTGCTGCACTCATTATTAATAGAGAATTTAGAAAGTTGTATGATGAAAGAAAGGAGGCAAAAAACAACTCTATTGTGCAAGTACAGTTGAATTGTCTTCTTTCCCGAAATTGCTTGATACTCTTTATCTCTATGACTGTTTCGTAGAAGAGACAAAATCAAAGAGTCGATTAGAACACCAACATAGTTGACCAGTACTTGTTATGTTATATGTTTACCAAGTTGAATAGAACAAATTCAACTAACGTGAAATATTGCTCAAAAATCATGAATTAAAAGTTATGTTTTTTTTTTGTGAGACATGATTCATGGCTGATTTCTGTTTTGATACAGTAATCAACCTTATGTGTGTGTGTTTTTTTTTGTTTTTTTTTAAGCAGTTACGCATGAATTTACCGATGTTTGTATTGCACATGTTCATTTTCAATTTCTTTTACCATGATGCACAAAATTAACATAGTTTTCCTTAAGTATGAGTAAAACATATATCAGATAAGAAATAATGAAAAGATTTTTTTTTTAATTTCTCCGTCTCAGTATTGAACATCTTAAAGTCTCTTCTGACTATTTTTAAGCTCAATTCAATAAAACCAAATGCTAATCAATCAATAAATTAGTTTCAAGCTACTTTCGATAAACATAAAGGAAGAAATATATGAAAAAAAAACATCATATCCTTTGAACGCAATCTGAACTTCTTCTGCAATATTTAACATGATTTCATGCATTTGTTTCAAAACGTATTTTGTCACAAATAATGTCAAAACGAATTTCCGTTTTTGACTAGTTAATTTTTGTTACTTTAGTAGTTTTCTTCTTTGTTGGCGACTGAATTCATTAACATATTTTTCCTTGACGCCGGGTTTTCAATAAGTGATTAATATTTTCTTTCGGCACGTGAAATACAGCATATTACCCACAAGCTGCTTTCTTGTTCTACTAAATTAGAATATAGTATTTACAATCTCATATCTACGTATAAACCGCATACGTGTCAAAACAAAATGCAGATCTAATCTTCATCCTTTCAGTACCAGTTGGTTTTGTTAATCGGTAGTATATTTAATCTTTTCGTTTCTGTGCATTACAAAATAATGGACTACGGACTCTCTGCCCTTTTCTCTTGCTCTGTCTGTGGTAGAGAAAAATGTTCTATGTCTGATTGAGTAGAAGAAACCCAAAACAGATTCGGTCAAAATTGTCAGATGAGGTCTCTAAAATGCGTCACATACTCACTGCTAATTGGTAACTCGCTATGCTATCTGATGCTTTCGAAACATACTTGTATTTATTTAAAAATAAATAAATAAGCAATTGAATTGTAGATAATTATATTCTACATGTGGATAATTATGTTATGTGTTGTTACAGTGTTCCAGAATTCAAGGTTATTTTACACTAAACCAAAGGTAGAACGTAAGATGGGTGGATTCGAATGAAAGACAATCCTAGTATTGGAAGTAGGCAATCCTAGTATTGGAAGTAACAATTGTGCCTAGTTTCTCAAAAATATTTTATTAATTGAATTATGGTAGAGACAGACACTTCAATACAAGAAACGTTTCTTGTTCTGAACTAAACAAATAACTACGAATAACCTCATATAACTAGAACTAACGCTACAGTGAGGAAATTAGCATTTCCCTCAACATAAATTATAAACGGATCATGATTTTACTAAATTAAGTTCTTCGCTGATGTAAGGGAAGCTTCAAAATGCTTCACTCAAAAGTCATGTATGAACTGCGATATGCAATTATCTATAAATATATACATAAAGTGATCCGTAACGTAAAAAAAATATATAAAATACAGGAACAGGTCTTTCAAAAAACAAATTACATAGATAATTTTGCAAAATATGTTTGAAATACTGTCATTAATAATTACATGTAAAAATATCCCACATAGTGTTCATAAATGTCAGACAAATCTGGAATGCTGTCAAACAATTATCCTTCAAACTCTAATTTTATCAAGTAATGAAGCAGTTCTCTACCTATGTGCGAAAGTTTAACGAAAAATAACATTTACTCTCATACTATTTGAAACATCTAGGCCAAATTCTCACTATACGAGTCATGGATTTTGCCAAAAACCTGTAAGGTAAACTGATGTAATAAAAAAAAGCAAGTTAAAGCTTCGATTGTACTTACAATCGCAAGGTCTCAGGTCCCTGGATAGCATTTTAGCCACCCAAGCATTATTTTCTTTTATCAAATACCTTATACACACTATTATAAGCTACTGTATTTCGTCCTTCCCCATAGAGCAATGTTTAATTTGAACTATTACGGAATTTGTATGTAAATAGTGGGGTCTCCCCTGGCACCCTACTACTTATACAGTATAACTTACCTCTGCATATACACACAATTCTTCGCTATTATATCTCGTCTTTCCGTCTCAGAAACGTTTATTATCAACTAATTAGAAAATTTTCATGTAAGTATACGGGGGGACGAGGCCTCCTCGCCCCCGACAACTTTTGTGGAAACCCTTAATTTCAACCATTAGGGCAGCATGAGCTTTAGATGCCTTAAGCCCATAAATTTAATTTATTTAATTTCAACTATTAGGGAATTTAGTTGTAAGTCCACAGTAAAAATATACTTGTGTCAATTAAAAAGAATTCGGTGTCCCAGCGTGGCTACCACTTTTTTGTGTTAAATCAACACCAAAATATGGTGTTTATTTCGGTACTAGCAGCAAGAAAATAAGTTATTGGTGCAGAGAGATTTGAACATGTATTATTGTATTAGAAGTTCAGCGTCTTACCGTTTGAGCTAATTTGCCATAAAACTAACTAACTAACTAACTCTATGGCTTATGGAACTCGCAAGTTCATCGCCGCAGTAACAAACGTTCGCCATTAAATTCTATCCTGGGCAGTATCAAGCCAGTTTTCATCACGAACACCTAC